>PVJN01009958.1:0-23307 GCA_004026805.1 Lasiurus borealis
GCAAAGCATTTTCATGGCTGCCGCACCCCCTCCAAAAAGACGACGCCTCTAAGGCCCATCGTAGGGCCTGCTGTGGGGAAGGTGCTCCGTGTGTGGCAGTGGTCGTGTGGCAGGTACCGCTCATCCTGCTGTTCGGCTCTGCTGTGCCTTCGCCATCAGGCCTGGGAGGCACGTTTAGCAGGTGTTAGCAAAGGAGGGGCCCTCAGGGAACCAACAGGAGTTCGCATCCATTTCCTGTCACACCGTGAGCCTGTCCCTGGAACCGTGCCTCCTTCTTTACCCCCTCAACACAGGGCCCAGGGCTCCTCCTTCCTGCCACCGTCTGACAGGTCCAGGTGGGTGCCCACAGCACCCCCAGGAGGCCCAGAGCAGCTGTGTGGGTGCCTCCACTTTAGAATCAAGGGCACAGAGATCATGGCGTCCTGGGGAGTCTTCAGATCCTTTGCCTTTGGAGGAGCAGAGCAGCTGGAGCTCCTAACTGAACCGGAAGGGGTGCTGGCACCGATGTTTGCACAGAGCTGTGTATGTACAAAGCGCTTCGTGTGCTAAGGCACGTCCCCTCCAGGGTCCAGGGCGAGAGGGGACAGCAGGCATCATCCCCAGGGTCACAGAGATCTGGGTTCAAGTCCCAGGGACGAGCTGGTGAGCAGGGCCCGTTGTGTTAACACCCGGGGCCTTCCGGCGCCTCTCCCGGACCTGGGCGGAGTAACAGCTTCCTCGGCAGCAGCTTCGTGGGTTAAATTGGGCGGAAGGCACCCAGGTCTGCCCTGGGGTTATGTCAGAGATGCCACACGTCTGAGCTGCAGCTGCGCTCTTCTTCCCCGATGGTCGCTGAAATAACGGGAGTTCTGAGCCGCAGTGGAGCCGGGGCCTTGAGCCGCCTGCGGCCTTGAGCCACTCAGCCCAGTTGTCTTGCTAGGCCTCTGTGGTGGAGGATGCCGGGAGAACGAGGAGGCCCTGTGACTTACGCACCTGCTGTGTGCGTGTCAGGCAGCACGCTAGGGCCGAGGCATTTGCATTCATGGTCTCTTAACGTTCCTTACACTCCTGTGAGGTCCCGGTAATCAGCTTGGTGAAGTGACTTACCTGGTCTAACCCATGGCACAGCCAGGCGTGAACGCAGGCCCTGGGACTCCAAGCCCACACTCTGTCTGCCAGCTCCCACCGTGGCAGGGCAATGCGCTGAGCGGCCCTGGGAGCTGCTGGGAGAGAGGCAGTCAGGACGGGAGCACTGACAGCACATGAAGGAGAAGGAGGGGGGAACGGAATCCCCTGCTCCAGCCCTCAGACCCCCCTCCCCCAGGCCCACCCTTCCCACAGGACTCAGGGCGGGAGGGGTCAGAGGACCGAATTCTGCAGCCTGTGTCCGCCCAGGTTCGCAGCCCGGCTTCATGGCAGCCTCTCCCCTCCCTGTCCTCTCGGTGGCTGCCACCAGCTTGACTCCCCCAGGCTATTGCACACCCAGGCCCAGGAGCAGGTGGGAAGCAGGGACAGGGGAGAATAGAGGCAGCAGAGACAGGGAGACGGGACCTGGGGACTTTCCCCGGCCCTGCCGCTCACACCTGTGACCTGCGGCCAGCCAGCCAGGTGCTCTGGCCATGGCTTTCTCACCTGTGGAGTAAGGCGGTGCCCGAAGTTAGCAGATTTGCAGGCTGCGTTCTACAGCTGCCCACCCCCCTCCCCGCCCCATTCCTTTCAACCAGTTGAAGAAAGGACTCTTCAGAAGGAAGGGCGGGAAGGAGGAGGAAACGTACAAATTTTAAGAAGTCTATACCAGCCAGGCTCTAATTTCTTATAGCTCAAACATTCAGACATTTCCTTCATATTTTAAAACCTTTTAAGGGGACCCAGAAGGATGGTGATTAAAAGAATCAAATCAGATTGGATGGCATGGAAACTTACCTGATCTCTTGTCTGGAAGGCTCAGGTTGAGGTGACAGCTGGGATGAGACCTACAGAATTCCTGCATCTGAGAGGATCCCTCCCACAGAGGGCTGGGTGTGGGCCCTGAGGTGGCAGCTGTGTGGGTGCCAGCTTCTGCAGCTGCTCCACACCCTGGCACACACATGCTCCCTGGTGCTGGGCCGTTGGCTGCTGTGGACCGAGATGGGCCTCTGCTGCCCCCTGGTGGCCATTGTCCCCAAGGGTCCAGCCTCTGGGACAGCTCAGCCTGGGGCCCCCTCTCCCCAGCACAGGTGGTTGGCACCCCCAGGATACTGGGTGCATCCTGGAGCTTCAGCCACCTTACAGGCCCTGCTGGTGGCAAACCTGGGCAGGCGATGCCCGGTCTTCACTTACGGGCTTCTCCCCAAGAGGGATCCTGTCACCCGTGGCATTGCATCACCTGTTCTGGTGGGAGCATAGACAGCCATCCCAGCTCTCCCACCGCAGAAGCCTCCCAGTGGCCCCAGTCACTGTCACCTGGTTCATCAGCAACATCCAAACGCAATCCTCCCTCCCGGGGCCCCGGAGTCTCAGAGGTTGAGCAGACAGGTCGCACGTCAGGCTGTGGCACATAGAGCCCCACCAGGCCCGAGTGTGCTGCCTCGGCCTCCAGAGTGTCTTTGTGAGGCAGAGTCACGGACAGAGAGCAGCAGACATTGGAGTCCAGGTGTCAGGGTTTGCTCTCAGCCGCCTGTGGGAATCAAGGGCTCACTGACTCTGCCCCTCTCTCTGGCCCCCCCCCACTCCCCTCATCAGTCCAGCAGAGCCCACTCAGAACACACATGCCTTCTCTGCAGCCACGCTCTCCTCCCACTGAATGAGCATGGCCTTTTCTTGGAGCAGACTCCAGGAGTGGCACTGTGGCGCCCACAGATAACTGAAGTTACAGCCCAGCCCGCTGCCCCACGGCCTGTAGACACAGCCCTGAACTCCATGCTGGCATCTCCTGCCTCTCCTCCACACTCACCCACTCAGCCAGGCCAGTCTTTTCTGACACACCAAGCTTGTCCCTGCCTCAGGCCCTTTGCACATGCCGTTTTCACTACCTAGAACACACTGTCCCCTTCCCCCACATTCTGTTTTAGTTCTAGTTCACCTCCCAGGGAAGCTGTCTGTGATGGCTAAAGCACCCTCTCCCCAGCTCACCTCCATTGTCTCCCTTCACTCTGCTTTATTTATTTTTTTTCTGGATAGTTGTCACTATCTGGATTTATCTTATTCATTCTTTGTTTTATGTATATATTGTCTGCCCCCCTCTGCCCCCTCCATACACCCCTAGAAGGGAAGCTTACAAAAGCAGGGATCCTTGTCCTTCTTCCTCCCCAGCACCCGGCACCAGGCACTCAGCATAGGTAGGTCTTTGTTGAATGAGCACAGGAGTGATTAATGAATGGGGTCGGTGGCTGACTGGGTGGCCATCACCGTGCTCCTGGGGACTGGCCACCTCTGCTCAATGCTTGTCCCCCTCCCTCCCTAACATGGACTCCCTCCACAGCCGTCCTGCTGACCGTGTGCTGCCTGCGGAGGAAGAAGAAGGCGGCCCACCCGGAGAACAACCTGAGCTACTGGAACAACGCCATCACCATGGACTACTTCAACAAGCACGCCGTGGAGCTGCCCAGGGAGATCCAGTCCCTCGAAACCTCTGAGGTACGGAGCCCCGACCCAGGGGCGCCCCTGGAGGGGCTGGCCCCACTGCCCGGGGAGCCGCAGGCTCCATCCAGAGAGAGCTGTGGAGGGAGCATCTGTGCATTTCCAGAGCGTGGTCCCGGGCAGCAGCAGTAGCACAGGAGGCCGCAGCCCCCCCAGCCCTGTGATCAGGGGCTGCCCTTCGGCGAGAACCCCAGGTGCCTTGTACACATGGTAAAGTTTTGGAGTCACTGTCCCTGGTAACAAGCCAACAAATATCCACAGAGGACCCGGCTTCCTCTCCGGGACTGTGGAGATGAGCGCCTGCTCTCAGGGGCGCAGATTCCAACGTGCCTCATGCATCATTCAGAACAAAGCAGACTAGGGCAGATGCAAGAGGCATCACAGCGAGCTGTGGGCACTCAAGCGAAGTCTGCACAAGGGACTCAGCGAGTGTCCCAGCAAGGGACGTAGCCGAGGCAGGTGGCGAGGATGTGGGGTTTGGATGAGGGGTATTTGCCCAACACGGACCTGGCTGGCCGGCGAGAGAACTGGGCTTGGGACCCAGGTCTCTGACTTGGGCGCTCTGCCCTCTCCACTCCGCAGGGAAGGTGGGTAGAGGCCAGGGTGCAGCAGGATTGGCAGGTGGAGGGGCATGGTCTTGAGTGGGCCTGAATGGACTTCAGTCGCGGGCAGCAGAGGGTCATTGAAAGTTCTGACTTGTATATGATCTGGTTTTAGGATGAGGCAGAGGCTGGCCCTGCTTTGAGTGTGGGCTGCAAACCCCTGAGCTCTACAGTCCTCCTATTCTCTTTGCACAATTGTTCCATGAAACCAAAGTGGAAAGGCAGTGCTCGTGGGCATACCACGGGAAGGCCAGGAGTGTTTCCGGCCCAGAGCAGGGCCACTGTGCCACAGCCAGGGGCTCTGATGCGGAGGCTGCGATCAATGCAAGCTTGGGGTTGCGCACAAGCTCCGCTGGGTTCAGAGTGAATTTTATCAGCTTCCCTCCCAGGAGGTCTACTCCCCTCTGTGCCTCAGTGCGGGGGTGGGGACTGTCCCGCCCACAGGCCCTAAAAGACCCTGGAAATCATTTGCCAAGGCCTTAGGGGTGAGTTAATTAAAGGTTTGACTAAATATTGCAGGCTGGTTTTTGTTTTGTTTTTTTCCAATATATTTTATTGATTTTTTTCCAGAGAAGAAAGAGAAGGATAGAGAGTTAGAAACATCACTAAGAGAGAAACATGCATCAGCTGCCTCCTGAACACCCCCTACTGGGGATGTGTATGTCACCCTCAGGTGGGCACTCAGCCAATTCCCGGCACTCAGAGACATTCCCGTCGTCAGAGAAGACATTTCACCAACAAATGGCCTTTCCCTTCCTTCATCTCTTTATTCTCCATAAAGCAGCACATATTGCTCAGAATTACATGTTTTACCTAAAAAGAAACTTCAGAGAATTCACTGTGGCCTCCGAGAGAGAAGACATGCAAGCAGGTCTGTCTTAGACCAGTCACCCCGGGCCTGCGGCTCAGCCTCTGACCAGGAACCTCCCACAGGACCTGAGGCTCCACCTGCTTAGAACTGGAATGGGCGATGCCTTTTCCCCTGAACCAGTTCCCCAGGCTGAGTCAGTACAGCCGTCCCGTGGGCCCCAGGTGCTTGCAGCCCTGGGCGGTGCCATCCGTGGCCCATGAGTGCTTGCAGCCCTGGGTGTTGGGGCCACAGCTCTTCAGACGCCCAAGCACTGGAGGGCCTGTTCCCACTCCCGGGCTGTGGAGACAGACTGAGTTGTTCACTTCCACCTACAGTGCCTCCCACAGAGATTCAGACCCGTTGACCTGCGTACATCTAGTTCTACAAGAAGTGAGGCCAGGATTCTGGCCTGGCTCTGGGAGGACTCCGGAGGGGGTGGGGGAGGGGAGTTAGCCCGTGGAGGCTCTGACATGGGGGTGGCGGGACAGCAAAGAGGTGGACCAGTGTGGGGTGTGTCAGGAAGGAAAGGCAGCAAGGTCTCCCAGAGGTCTGTGAGAGAGAGACAGGAAGAAGAGTCTGTGGCCCCAGTGGACCACAATTTGCCATGTGGTGTGTGTGTGTGTGGAATGTGGTGAGCTTGCTCAGACTTCGACAAGGAGAGCAATACCATCTCAGAAAGCTGAGGTGGGGGTGACTCAGGAAGCAGGAAATCTTTTTTGAAGCTGCTATAAAAATCCAAAAGAGCAGAGAGGGCTCTGCACCTCGGCACCGGCAGGGAAACAGACCAAAAATATTTACTCACAATAGGTGGGTCCATTTCTTTAAGAAGGGCCACCAGCTCACACCCTCTCCTCCCTGTCTCCCCAGGACCAGCTCTCGGAGCCGCGCTCCCCGGCCAACGGTGACTACAGAGACACGGGGATGGTCCTCGTCAACCCCTTCTGCCAAGAAACCCTGTTCGTGGGGAACGATCAGGTATCCGAGATCTGACCGTGGCGCCCTCGCTTTGCCATGCCCTACCTGTGGGCTCTAGATCATCAATATACACATATATCTTAGACGTATAATCTTTGTGTAACCCTGACTTGAGGAGAAACATTTTCAGCTTTTTCTTTCCTAAGAATTGTCAACGTCTTTTTTATAAGCGTGGTTTAAAAAAAACAACTTTACAGACCGACCCGTGGCTTTATAAAATAAAGGTATTTCTAAGCAAAGCCGTTGCACCCATTGCTTCTCTTCATAACTGTCCCTGAGCCCTCGCGTGTCCCAGCAGCCCTGGGCCACGAGGGAATGTCCCGTGCGTGGCCCCGGAGGATTCTGAGAGCTCAGGTCCGCTGGACTCCCTGTGACCCCGGCCGCCCCTCCTGTGCACACCAGCGAGGGCACCGGGGGAGCGGACAGCAGAGGCATCACTATAGCAGGAAGCTGACGGGCACCAGCCCCCGTGAGGAGCTCCCGGCGCCTCACACCGGCACCACGGACTGAGTGTAACCCCTCTGAGCAGGCAGGGGACCCCCGAAGTTCAGCGGGCATCCTGAGGCCACAGCCCCCTGACACCACACAACGGGACCCGCCGCCGAGTGCCCACCACAGGCCTGCCTTTCCCTGGCGAAGAGAGGCTGCCCTCTGAGAGGCGCAGGCCTGGCTCCCCTGCAGCACCCACGCCTGCGCCCACACTGTGCCTTCCTCCGGAGAGGGGGTCGATGCGGATCCACCCGAGCTGGAGGCTGCTGGCCCTTCTTCAAGCATCACACGGTCGGTCTGTCGAGGGGGCTCAGCTTCCAGGGGTTCAGCTCCGCTTCTCAGCAGGCCATCGGACAGTGCCCCGAGGAGGCGCCTACAGGAGAAGCCTGGACGCTGCAGCTTCTAAACCGTCCTGCGGTCTTCGGGACATGAAATGGCCAAGGCCATCGCTTGGGACCATCCCATCCTCCTCGGCACTGATGCCCGATTGGCTGTCAGCACATGGACTCGCCACCCGGCTCTCATTTCCATTCCCCCTCTTAGCCCCCCCCCATCCCCACTGCTCCCTCCCTCCCCGGGCAGCCTCCCCGACCCACACTGTGGGTGGCAGACCCTCGGAGACACGCGGGCTTCTGCATTCTGTCCCTCAGAGGCAGGGGCTGGGCTGGGAGCTGAATGCGGGGACGCTTCCTTTCTCTAAAAAAAAAAAAATAGTTTGATAGTATATATTTTGAATATAGATGTTCTTACAGTCAGATGGGGGGTTGAACTTACATGTTGGCTCATCTGTTTGTGTTATTGCTGTGGTCTTCGTATCATGATTCTCTTCTCTCTTTGTTCTCCTTGGAAAGAGACGGCCTTCAGAAACGTGTGTTCTCCGTGTCGTAGGGGCGTCCCGGACATGAGTCCAGTGGTTGTCTCTCTGTAAAGACTCTCTGTCCCACACAGACGCAGGTTAAATGTCCCTTCCCCGTGTGCTGCTGTCTGCCATGTTATCCCGATCATGGGATTTCTGTTAGCGACTGCATTTACTCTCTCAGTGTGTGTGTGCGTGCACATAGAAAGATACCTGTTTGTACACTTTATATATAATATATGTAATCGAAGGTGCATATGTTATATATACATATGTGGATGTATGACTTATTTTTCCTTATCAACAGAATTCAACTACCATGTATATATAAATAAACTTATTTTACTAGCCAGAGGATTCGGTTGCTAATACGTGTTGTATCTTTTTCGTTTCAAAACAACTTCCAAGTCTTCTTTCAGTATCCACACCCCCGAATATCCAGTTCTATTTTTTCATTGACATTAGCCATCAATTGGGTTTTGTGAAAATGAGGAGCTAATGGGACTAGCCATTTATTATTTGATAAGATAGGTCCTTTAGAGCAGTAGTTCTCAACCTTCCTAAGGCCGCGACCCTTGCATACAGTTCTTCATGTGGTGGTGACCCCCAACCATGAAATTTTGCTACTGTTATGCATCATGATGTAAATATCTGCATTTTCCGATGGTCTTAGGCGACCCCTATGAAAGGGTCGTTTGACCCCCAAAGGAGTTGCGACCCACAGGTTGAGAACCACTGCTTTAGAACGTTTGTGATTTCTCCAAAAGAGAAGCCTCCCTCCTCAGGTCAGGGAGGCACCGGAGTGAATGAGGGTACAGCCCTGCTCCCCCACCCCCTCCCCGGGACTCAGCATTTCATTGTCAGTGTCAGAAGAAGCTGACGTGAGCCTGCCCGTGAGGGTTACAGTTCTGTAGAGGGTGATCAAACCTCTGGTTCGAGCCCACCCTTTAGCCTTGAGCTCACAAGAATGCAGCTCCTCTCAGCCCAGTCCGCGCCTCACACCGCCACCACGGACTGAGCAGGCAGAGGACCCGCAGCCTGTGTGAGGATGTTGTCATGGCAGCCTTGCGGGCACCGTGGCAGCCTTCCGGGTGCAAGAGCGAGGTACGGCCCAGGCTGGGCCTGGGGAGTGGGGTCCAGAGAGGTGAGGCCAGAGGCCGAGCCCACGCATCGGGTGCGCCACAGGTTTCTCTGCAGAAGGAAACGAGGGGGGGACTTGAAGCTGAGCCAGGATGAAGGGGGAGGAAAGAAGCCACAGGCTTGGCTTGTCTCTCTTGAGACCCCGGGGCTGCCTCGGCCATGGCTGGTTCACGGCTGCTTCCGTCCTGTGTCGCCTGGCTGGACCTTGGGCAGAGTCACACGGCCGCACGCCAGCACCCGTAAGGATGTAGAAAGCCCTGAAATGGGCCCTGGGAATGCCTGCATTGTTTAAGTCCTGGTTCAGCCCCTGGTAATCTGAGCCTCAGTTTACTCACCTGTGAAATGGGCTGCTTGGTGCCTGCCTTGCCCTCACTTCGTGAAATACAAACACACAACCCCAGATGAGCCACCCCACAGCGGGCAGAGATCCCACCTCCGCCTCCACCAGCAGAAAGATCTGGGAGGTGGGGCGCATGATCTGCAGAGAATGTGTGAGGGCCTCTGCACACGGCCCTGGACGGCCCGCTCTCTTTCAGCTCCGGGGACGATGGAAACTCGTGGAAAACAGCAGACAAAGCAGCTCTGGGGACAGGGAGCTTCCAGAGAGGCCCGTGACCCGGCCACAGGCACGCCGGGGCTGCACACCAAAAGCCGCTGGGCTCCGAGCCCGGCAGGCACAGGAGGCAGAAGGGCCATGAGCTCAAAGCGAGTGGTGGTGGATGCGCCCGCCCTGCCCAGCGAGCCCGCCCAGAGGCACCGGGCGTCCTTCAGGGGGACACGGTCATCGTCCTCCTCCCTGGATAGCCCCCCGGCCTCCAGGCCCGGTGCCAGGGCTGGCCTCCTCCGAGCACCCAGGGTCTATGTAGGGATGGCCTCCGAGTACACAGGCGGCCTGGGCGCCCGCGTGACCCGCCGAGCCCTGGGCATCAGCAGCGTCTTCCTGCAGGGGCTGCGGAGCTCAGGCCTGGCCACGGCGCCTGCCCCGGGCCTGAGCGGGGTCCCCGATGCCGCTGAAGACCTGGGGGACTGCCTGCGGGGATACATGGCTCGGGTGCATGCCCTCGAGCAGGTCACCCAGGAGCTGGAGGCCCAGCTGCGGAGGCACCTGGAGAGCAAGGCCAGGCGTGGGGAGCACTGGGGCGCCCTCAGGGCCTCCTGGGCCAGCAGCTGCCAGCAGGTGAGTGCCGGGCGGTGCCTAAGGGCTTTGCGGAGGGCGGGGCGGGGCGGGAGACTGACGGCTGAGGCAGGGGGCAGAGGGCACGGGGTAGGGGCCAGGGGGCAGGGGAGTGAGTGGTCGGAGGCCAGAGAGACTGACCATAACTCCTCCTACTTTCATGCTAAAAACACTGGACTAACAACAGCAGTGACTATTACCTCTGACAGGGGAGAACGAGGGCCAGGCCCACGAGCGTCCCTCTCCATCCCAGTCTCCCGGGCCTGCACCGCAGGGCTGTGCTGTGGCTCCGTCACTGATCCCCTTGTTCAGAGGAGAAACTGAGGCACAAAGGGAAGTTCTTTGGCCAAGACCGTGCAGGGAGTAGGGAAGGGGTGGAGCTGAGACCTGGACCTGGAATCTGGGGGCTCTCAAGCTTGCATTTGTGCCAGTACCATGGGCTGCCCGATAGCCTTTGTGTGAAGGAAGCGTTTTCACAGCCGAGGTCGAACGGAATAGCATCGAACGGATGTAGCATTAAGAGCAGTGAGTGAGTGAAGGCGTGTCCTGTGCCCTTCTGTCATCGTCCTGTCCAATGGAAATAGGAGCCACGTGGATAATTTACAAGTTCCTATTGCACATAGTTAAAACAAAAAAAGTGTGTGTGGGGGGGGGGGTAAAAGAACCTGGTAAAGTGAGTTAATGTTGGTATTCTGTCTTATTTAACTGAAGGTGTTTTAAATGGGATTTCAACACGTGTTCAATACAAATAGTCAGGGGTCATTTGCCTTCAAATAGGACTTTCAGCGGCAATGGCAGTGGCCTGTGTGTACACTGTCCCTCCTGGTGGCCATGAGCCATGGTGGCTAATGCAATCGGGGACTGATGTTTTTCTTTCATTGCATTTTGTGACTTTGCATGGCTGCCTGTGGCTGGTGGCTGTCTGACGGACAGGGCAGGACTCGAGGCTTCGCTGCTTAGTCAGGACCTGCGCTCAGCACTCTCCGAAGAGCTCTCAGCTCATCCATCATGTCTGGCCTGCAGCCCCAGCCCAGGCTCTAACACTGGGGCTGCAGCCAGCACGGCACACCTCATCCGGCTCTTCGTGGGTGGCTGCCTTCACCCTCCTCCCTGATCCCCATTTCCCCCTTCCCCCACCCTCCCAGTGCCGGCCTTGGGATCCCTCTGTGCTAACTAGCCTCCCACCCAGCCAGGAACTGCCCGCTCAGACCCCGTGCGCCCTGGGGCCCAGCACGCAGCCCCCAAGACAAGGTCACAGCCTTCATTTGTGTGTGACTGGGTGATGCTGAGCAGACACACTCAAGGGCTCCCCCTGTGCCCCGCCCGCCTCGCATTTCCTCCCAGGATGCCTCCCCACGTCAGTCAGTGCCAGCTGTCAGCACAGGACCCAGGATACACGCTGTCCTGCTGCTGGGCCAGCGCTGCTGTGTATGCGCCTCCAGCTGGGGTGAGGGAGAGCCCCCCAGAGCAGCCTGGGCCTTAAAGCTGCCGCGTCTACGGCAGCCCCTCCTCCAGGATTCCCTGCAGCAGTCCTGCGTCCAATACTTGTGCCGGGAAAACCCCCGAGCGTCCCTGGCTGGGCCCTTATTTCTGCAGGGCAATTCCTTGCACTCTGATGCCACACAGACTCTTCAGCCTCTTGCCCGTTGACCCAGCTGCCCACGGAGTGGCATGGAGGCACAGTACTCTCGGGGTGTCCTTCCCTCCATGGGTGGGAGCGGCCAGTCTGCAGGAACGGCGCTGCCTGGCCACTTCCCCACCCTCGCCCAGGAGGTGGCATGTCAGTCCAGCAGCTGAGGGACCAGGCAGAGCCCCAAGTGGTGGGGCAGGACCCCCCAGGTGCTGACGAGGGTTGCACTTGCCCTTGAGTGTCCCTGTGCCTGAGGGAGTACGAGATTCAAGAGCAGAATTACCATTAGAAAAAAGCATGGAAAATAGGATAAAGCTTTACCTTTTAATAGTCTTAAAGGCATCTTTTTCTCCTCTCTCTTTTTTTAACAAGGAGCTCCACCCTTTTATGTCACACAATAAACTGAGTAAACTGAGGCTCAGATCACGAGACAAAGCAGCCCTAGAGACAGGGAGCTTCCAGAGAGGCCCGTGACCCGGCCCCAGGGACCGTCCTGGCGATGGTTAATGTACATGAAGTGCCTTTTCGATGCCAAACCTCCCTCCCCCTCTCCTCCTCAGCGTTAGCGCCTCTCGGCCCCTTATCTGGCTAAGCAGTGACGAGAGACAGAAAATGCCCAGGGGGTGGCCACGGAGGCCACGGGGGAGCCAGGCCCGGCCACCACCCGGGTAGAAGGTGGCCCTTCCCCTCCCCAGCTTTGCCCAGACTCCAGGCTTTTCCTGTCCAGTGAGCGGTGCTGATGGTAAAGTCTGGCGACATCAGGCCCTTTCGTCAGGCAGCTTCCCTGCCCGGAGCTGCGGATGGGCAGATGGGGGCAGCCCAGAGGCCGCCCAGAGCAGGCTGTGAGCCAGGCCAGGAGGCGCTGCCCAGGGGAGGAAGGAGACCTGGAGGCTTGGGTTTCCCCGGAAATGAGTGGGCTCCCTGGGAGGTCTCGGCAGCCACCACCTCCACAGCAAAGGCTGTCTGCTGGAGAAAGGAGAAGTCAAAGTGACTGAGAGGCCAGAGGATTCCAATTCTAAATGGGCCTGGTGAAGCCGAAACCGGTTTGGCTCAGTGGATAGAGCGTTGGCCTGCGGACTGGAAGGTCCCGGGTTCGATTCTGGTCAAGGGCACGTACCTTGGTTGCAGGCATATCCCCATTCGGGGTTGTGCAGGAGGCGGCTGATTGATGTCTCTCTCTCATCGATGTTTCTGACTCACTATCTCTCTCCTTTCCTCTCTTTGAAAAATCAATAAAATATAAAGAAAAATTAAAAAGATAAAAAATAAATGGGCCTGGTGTAAAATGGGGCTGCTGCTCACAGCTCACACCCTGGGATGTGCCTGTTGAGGAAACTTCCAGACACTGAAGCAACTAGACCAGGGCCAGGGTTCTCTCCTGACAGAACCTGGGGTCCCCGCAGGGTTTTTTATTTTTGTTTTTAAAGAAATAAGAATGGCCGAAACCGGTTTGGCTCAGTGGGTAGAGCGTCAGTCTGCGGATTGAAAGGTCCCAGGTTCGATTCCAGTCAAGAGCATGTACCTTGGTTGCAGGCACATCCCCAGTGGGGGGCATGCAAGAGGCAGCTGATCGATGTCTCTCTCTCATTGATGTTTCTGACTTTCTATCCCTCTCACTTCCTCTCTGTAAAAAAAAAAAAAAAAAATCAATAAAATACAAATTTTTCTTAAAACTGCCACATTTAAAAAATAAATAAATAAGAAGAACTAATCCTTCCCCCATTGAATAAAAACGCAGGATCATTGTTCACATTTTACCACCAGTGTCCCTGAAAGGGGGTGGGGGTTTGGGGGTGGCACCACAAACTCTTAGAATCTGCAAAAGCCTGAACACATGGAGCCAAGACAAAACTACTATTTTTTGTATGTGTTCTTGTTTTGTTTTGTTTTTATAAATACATATTTTTTATTGATTTCAGAGAGGAAGGGAGAGGGAGAGAGAGATAGAAACATCAATGATGAGAGAGAATCGTTAATCCACTGCTGCCTGCACGCCCCCTATTGGGGATCAAGCCCACAGCCTAGGCACCTGCCCTGACCAGGAATTGAACCGTGACCTTCTGGTTCATAGGTCAATGCTCAACCACTGAGCCACGCCAGCCCAGCCCATTTCTGTTTTTTAATAGATGCAATTCATGTGATCAGAGCAGTCAAGTAAGAGAGCTACTCTGTTAGCTGAGCTATAAGGGACACCAAAGTATTCTGAGAAATGTGACTATGCAGAGAAAAATACGTCCAGGAGAATGCCTCTTGGAGGAAGGGATACGTAAGACTGGAATAGTTTGGTGGAGCAGGGAGAGGAGCCGCAGGAGGCTGCACTTAATAAAGGTGGCCACTAAGTGCTTTCCGAGGAGGGTGGCTCCCGGTTTCTGGGGCCTCTTGTTTGGATAGAGAGAGGTCGGGGGGGGGGGGGGGAGCGGAACTGCTAAAGAAAACAGGGAAGGCTGAGCCCTGTCACTAGGGGCCCCTTTTTGTGCTCCTCTCAAACACAGCTCGGCCACCTGTAAGTCTCTCAAAGGACGAGATCCTTTTGAAGGATGGGGGGGAAGGGGTGTGAGTCCAGATGGTGAAAATGGAGCTCTCCTGTTGCTTCTTCTTTGCTGAGCCCTTCCTTGTTGCACTGTCCCCAGCCTTAGTAGACATGCCCTCAAAGTGAAAACGAGTCAGCACCCACCCTCCCACGGGAGCTGGGTGGCAGGGGCGCCACATCCCCTCAGATGTTTGCCTCGTAGACTTGGCTCCAGGTTGAGGAAGCGTTCCGGGTTACAGGGCCTTCTATCCCAGAGGCAGAGGAGGCATTTGTAATTCCACGTTTCCTTCAGTAACTGCCTAAGAGAGGGACGTCAGGGACCCCGTGTCAGGTTTGGACTGGAATAAACCGTAACTTCTTGGGCAGCTTGAGTTTTCTGGGTCGGGCAGGCATTATAAGGGGCTGGGGTCATTCCCGGAACATGGGGGGGACAGGTAGAAGCCAGGCCAGAGTTTACTCAGGTCCCCTCGTGTGTGTGGGCTGAATGACATTGTTTTGTTTTGTTGTTTTTTTAATATATTTTATTGATTTTTTTACAGAGAGGAAGGGAGAGGGATAGAGAGTTAGAAACATCGATGAGAGAAACATTGATCAGCTGCCTCCAGCACACCCCCTACTGGGGATATGCTAGCAACCAAGGTACATGCCCTTGACTGGAATCGAACCCGGGGCCCTTCAGTCCGCAGGCTGACGCTCTATCCACTGAACCAAACCAGTCAGGGCTATTTTTTTTTTTTAATTTTCTCTTTATTGTTGAAAGTATTACAGATGCTCCCTTTTTCAAACCCCTATTGACCCCCTCCACCACGCCCCCACACCCAGGCCTTCACCACACTGTTATCTGTGCCCTAGGTTATGCGAATATGAATGGCATTGTTGATGCTAAGGGTTTTGCAGTTCTCACCAGGAATGCCAAGCTATCCCAGGTCAGTGCATGCCCCTCCCCTCTCCCAGCAAGTCCCAGCGCTCCAAAGGCAGCCAGACAGACAGACAAATGCAGACAGAGCCTGGCGGGCTGCGGCTTCAAACCGGAGCCCTGGACTTAGGGGCAGAGAGCGTCTGTAAAATCCTGCTTCTTGAATATTTCAGAAGTGGAACAGCGGGAATAAGTCGGAGGTCTCGTAAAAAAAGAACAATGAGGCTGGGAACTAGTAGATATATTGTTATTGGCTTTGGAGAGAGGAAGGGAGAGAGATAGAAACATCAACGATGAGGAGGTCTCCCGCATGCCCCTGACTGGGGATCGAACCCTCAACCCTGGCACGTGCCTTATCCCGGAATAAAAAAGCCAACCTCTTGATTCATGGGTCTATGCTCCACCACTGAGCCACCCTGGCTGGGCAGCACGAATATATATATATATAATTTGAGTAAAATGGCAGCTGCAGAAACGTGCTCTGCTCCTTCTCGTGTTAACAAGGAGGGGAGCGGACGGTTCTCAGTAGCAGGGCAGGGGGCGGTCAGCTTGCTTCCAGGGAGAGGCTGGTGGCTGGGGACAGGCAGGAGCAGGCTTGCATGGGGCTGTATACTTTCGTGGCACTGTTCACATGTTTTATCTTTAAAGAATAATTTTTTTTTTAAAAGAGAAGTCATAGCCAAAGCCGGTGTGGCTCAGTGGATAGGGTGCCGGACTGAAGGGAACCAGGTTCGATTCCGGGCAAGGCCATGTACCTTGGTTGCAGGCACATCCCCAGTGCAGGGTGTGCAGGAGGCAGCTGATCGATGTCCCTCTCTCATCGATGTTTCTGACTCTCTATCCCTCTCCCTTCCTCTCTGTAAAAAATCAATAAAATATATTTTTTAAAAAGAAGAAAAAGAAGTCAGAAGTAACATTCCTGCCAGCAACTTGTGACCCGGGAGATCAGGGCTGGGGTTCTAGCCAGGCCCCGCAATCTCACAGAAGCACCAATGCTGATGCTCCACACAGAAGAGAACTGGGGAGACCTACTGCGTGACACCCCCTCCCCCTTCCCCCCAGGCCCTCAGCTAAGTGAGAACTAAGCCCGGGCAGCTGCGCCAGGCCAGCATGGAGGACCAGCGTGGTGGCCGCTGGCGGGGAGAGCGGGAATCATTGGAAGAACCGCTGACCCAGGCAGAACGTGGGCCGCCGCGCTCCCCAGAGCCCGGGCCAGCGCCGCGGAAGTGGAGGACTCAATTTAGCAAAATGAAACAGTTTACGGCGCGGCGGCGGGGGGAGCGCAGACAGACTCATTTATCTGGTTGTAAACGAGCCCGTGGCCTGGCCGTGGCAAATGCATTCATTATTCAGCAGAGAGGACAGCGGTTTCAGCTGGTGTCGGCACTGAAAAGGGGTGCGGGGTGGAAGGAGGCGATGGGGGGGCAGGAGGGAAAGAGGGGAGGGACTCCCCCCCAAAGCTGACCTGCTGTTGGAAAACAACTGCTCATTTGTAGGGATTTGTTTCAAGGGCCAGAGAGTAAGCACCGAAATAAGTCTTAGGGGAAATGCAGCCACACCGAGAAGGAAGGTGAGGCTCAGGGCACAGGGATTCAGGCGGCAAGTACCTGCCTGACTCCCAACTGCCCACACCTGCCAGCCGGGCCCAGCACGGGCCCCTCCCCCACGCGCGGCCCCAGCGCCCCCTCGGCGGCTGCCTGGAGTTTGGGGCATCACCCCGGCCTGGAACTGTGGCATCTCCATTCCCACCCCCAGGTAAGAGCCCACTCCTCAGGCTGCCCCCGGCCAGCTCTGCGCAGGCAGGTTATCCGATAAAGGAATTTATTATCGCTTATCAGGGCCTGGTGTGTTTAGCTGCATAATGAAGGTGAAAGCAGCTTTCTCACCGCCATTGGGAGGCGTAAAAGAGACAGAAAGTGCAACTCCGGGGGCCCCCAGGGCGGAGTCTGCACCCCCAGGCCAGCCCTGCCGGGCGCTGATCCCAGTGGGCAGCCCAGGGCAGGCTCCGGAGTTGCTGGCCCAGATCTCAGCCACCCCCCGGAGAGGCACAAAGGCCCTGGGGATCTCTGGGTTCCCCTCCAATGTCCCCGAGCCAGACCCTGTCCTTTGATGAGAAGACTCTAGGTCAGCGGTTCTCAACCTGTGGGTCGCGACCCTTTTGGGGGTCAAACGACCCTTTCACAGGGGTCGCCTAAGACCATCGGGAAATGCAGATATTTACATCACGATGCATAACAGTAGCAACGTTTCATGGTTGGGGGTCACCACCACATGAGGAACTGTATGCAAGGGTCGCTGCCTTAGGAAGGTTGAGAACCACTGCCTAGAGTATAACCAGGTCTCAAGGGCTGAGTGTTCACAGGAAGTTTTCTCCTCCCTCTTTCATCTGAGCCTCTGGACCACGACCACTCGTGTCCGCAGGACGGTGGCTGGGCCCAGGCCTTGGGCCGAGGGCTGCTGCTGTGACAGAGTCAGGCCCAGTGGCTCCCACAACAGAAACTTCCCTCTCACAGCCCTGGGGGCCGGGGTGGAGACCAAGTGCCGGAGGGCTGTTTCTGGGGAGGCCTCTCTCTGGGCTCAGCGGGCTGCCTTCTCCCTGTGTCCTCACATTTCTTCCCTTTGGACACCTGCGTCCAAATGTCCTCCTCCTCGTAGACTAGTAAGAACACCCTTGTGGCGCCTGAGTTACCTCTGAAAGGGCCCTGTTTCCAAACACAGTCACATCCGGTGGTACTGGGGATAGGACTGCAACATAGGGATTGGGGGGAGAACGCTAGTTCAGCCCATCGAACCCATTTTATAGACACAGAAACTGAGGCCGGCGGGGATCAAGTTCCTCGCTGAGCTGGTGTCCCAGCCAGGACCGATCCAGCAGGCCATCTACCCCGAAACGGTCATGAAAGCCTCCTGCTATCCTCACTGACTGTCAGACACGTATCAGTGCTGCTCCAGCCCCTGGGTAGGTGGGTGTGTGGAGACTTCGAGTGCCCACGGAGCAGTGATTGATCCGCGCTCACCGCTGTCATGAGCACTGACTGTGCACAGGAGGCTGGGCGGCTCCAGCGTGTCAGGCCGCTCAGAGCCGGGCCTGAATGTTTCACCGCATGGCCGCCCCCCGGAAAATTTCGATGTTTCTTTCTCAGTGAAGTTAATCCTCCGAAGTTAATGTGCTAAGCAGTTGGCCCTGCAGGCAGCATGTCTTTATCTGAGCGGCGTGTAGCAGCACACCTGGCGTGCGCCCCTCCACCAGGGGAGGTGGGCACCCACGTGGTGGGAGCAGGCCTCTCCTAAAGCCCACACCTACGCCAGGCCTTGTCTCAGACCCCTGCAGGGGGAGCCGACCCCTCCTGGCCGTCCCCTAGTTCCACCGCTACCCGGAGACCAGGAAGTTCATGGTGGGAGGGGAGAGGCATGCCCAGTGTGAGAGTCCCCCATGCCAACCCCCGGGGTCCTGGGTCAGCGGGGAGGGGTGGGGGGAGCATGCACCTGTCACATCCAGGCAGCGCCCAGCCACCGTGGCTCCGTGGTTGGGTATTGAGCCATGAACCAGGAGGTCGTGGTTCGATTCCCAGTAGGATTTTGGGCTCTCCCATCAGTGATGTTTCTCTCTCTCTCTCTCCCTCCCTCTCCCTCTCTCTTAAAAAAAAAAAAAAAAAAAAAAAAGGCCAGGCAGACATTCCGATACACAGACAAAGTTAGGCTTATCTGCTGCTGCAGGGAGGGAGAAGCAGGCTCGGAGGCCCTGATATCTGAGGAAGAGGGAGAGAGGAGGGCTTGCTAGGAGGTCTGGCTTGTGCTGGCTGGTATGTGGGGATGTTGAAGAGCCAGCTCCAGTTCTGCGTTTGATGCCGTGAAGAATTGGGGGCGGTTTAATGATCAGGCATCTCACAGGTTTCACCAGGAGCGGGAGGAATGGAGCCGGCCCGGCCAGCGGTCACTGTAAACTGCTGTCCCTCGTCACCAGTGCTGACTGGACGAGAAAGGCTGATTTTGGGGGCTGCGGAGAGTCCTTGCCTGAAACTCTGTTCAGATGTGACCATTGTGTGGCCTTGTCTCTGTCTCCTCCACGGGGATCCCAGAGTGACACTGTCTGGCTATGGCCGACGCTCTGGGAGGGAAGGCTCCGTGCAGTGAAGTTCCGTGGTCTCCCTGCTTCTGCCGCGCTGCCAGGGCCCTCATTTCACCTCCTGGGCCTCCTCCCGCCCAGCAGTGGGAGGGGGACTGTGGACACCGCTGGCATGCGAGGCTTTCCCCCCCTCTAACCTCCCTCCCCCACCCCATCCCCGCAGCCATGCAGGCCTCCAGGCCAGGGCAGAGGTGGAGTTTCTTTCTGAGGCAGGGGCCACCCTGTGCCCCAGAAATGCTGAGCAGGGCATGTCCCTGGGCCGCACTCCTGCCTGCCTGTCTGCCCGTGGGGGTCTCTCTCTGCCAACATCCCCCTGAGCTGTGAGGGAGCAGGTGGTGGCTCAGACAGCGCCCTCTGCAGCCTTCATCCACTGTGTCTGCATGAAGGCCAGGCCCGGCTTCATCAGAACCAGCAGTGAGGCCCGGCGGGCCGGCCACTGGCCCTAAGCGTGAGTTTCCTTGTCTCTAAGTTGAGCAAGAATGACCCCTGCCTGGCAGGACTGCTGTGAGGCTCTGAGAGGGTGCAGGTGAGCTGGGTGAGTGTCAGGAAGGCGGGACCAGGCACTCTCCTCCCTTCCTCCTGCTCTGTCTCTGGCCCCTGCCCAGTGCCCGGCACACAGCAGGTGCACAATGAACATTGATTACATCAACAGATGAAAGTGCCCAGCAAAGCTGTCAATCAACAAGCGAGAGCTCTTTCTCCCCCCACCCCCACGCCCCCCAATATTTGCTCTGGCACCACCTTTATTTTTTAATATACTTTTATTGATTTCAGAGAAGAAGGGAGAGGAACATCAGTGATGAAAGAGAATCATTGATTGGCTGCCTGCTATACACCCCTACTGGGGATTGAACCTGCAACCCATGTATGTGCCCTTGACCGGAATCGAACCTGGGACCCTTCAAGTCCCCACAGGCCGATGCTCTAACCACTGAGAAACCCAGCTAGGGCGAGATACCTGTCTTAAGCTCCTAGGGCTGCTGTACCAAAATACCAGAGTGTCTCAAAATAGCGGCAATCTATTCGCTCCCCATCAGGGGGCCGGAAGTTGGAGAGCTGGGTGTGAACAGAGCTGGGTGTGAACAGAATCTGTGTCACTCCAATTCCTCCTCAGGGGGTGGCCAGCCTCCCTGTCATTCCCTGGCTGGTAGCTACATTGCTCCAGCCGCTGCCTTTGTTCTCCGTGTGTGTCTTCGTCTGAACTTCCCTCTTCAAAGGCCCCTCCTCATGACCTCATCTTCCCTCGATCGCATCTACAAAGACCTTTGCAAATCAGGTCACACTCACAGGTGTGCGCTGGAGGGTCAGGACATCGGCCTATGTTTTGGGTGTCACACAACTCAACCCATAGCGGTAGCTATTGTGTTTGTTTTGTTTTGTTTTGTTTTCACATTATCATCCTGATTTCCAGCATACTGCCCTGTTTCCTCACATCTCATTCTAAGAGGCTGCAGACCTACCAGAACGTCTGCACCTGATCACATCACCCGCGCCTCCTTTTGCGCTTGACGTGAGATCCCAAATCCCAGCAAACCACATGGAGCTTGTGGTTCTCTAAGGACCAGCACGGGGTGGGGAGCCCGGGAGAGCCCTGATCACAGAAACCCAGTCAGCGTCCCCCTCCTTCAGCCTCAGTTCCCTCCGTGTGAGAGGAAGGGACGGGCCATCCTGACCTCTCCCTGCAGCGTGCGGGGGACAGGCCAGATTCCCTGTCCCTGCTCCACCAGCAGGGGGTCGCTTCACCGATCTCTTCACAGACCAGCCGAGACCGGGCGCAGCTGCCCTGTCTTCACTCTGGCTGACTGCAGCCTTGGCAGTCCTCCCTCCCTCAGGCTCCTGGCCTGTCAGATGAGAGGGAGCGTCTCTGGCCTCCGAGACTCCCAGTAGACTTTCCGGTCCCAGCCCCTCGTTATGGGGGAGCAGTGGGTGGAGCCTAAGAAAGAGCCCTCCAGGGAGCCCGTCACTAGTCCTGGGTGGCTCAGCTGGTTAGTTGGCCTGCCGCCACCTCCTTCATTTCCCAGGGTCAGGTGCTGGCCTGCGCCCCACCCTGGATGAAGCAGCCGTTGATTAACCACCCCCCCCCACCTCCCACACACCTGCCAGGATAGATCCCAGGTCTTGCCAAATGGCAGTGAAGGGAGAAATTGGCAAGACGGGGGGTTTACTGAGAGGAAGCACAGCCCACACACCTGGTCTAGATTCACAAAAACCAGGTGAAGTTAAGCCATCAAACAGCTGGAATTGCCAACTGGAATAGCCCCCAGCCTCCTGCCCGACCTAAAGCTGGCAGCTAGCGTGAGCCTGCCAGTCTCCACACACGGCAGTCATATCTGGGCCTACGTGTTACAGGGAGAATCCCAGGAGCAGGCAGGAGTCTGGTCCTTTCTAAATCTAACACCCAGCACGGTGCCAGGCACGGGGAGAGGGAGGGAGGGAAATTATATCACAGGGATTAATGGTACAAGCTATAGAGGCCAACATAACTGAATTCAAATTCTGGCTTTGCCATTGACCAACCTTGTGAACTAAAACAAAGTCCTTAGCCTCTCTGAATGTCAATGTTCTCATCTGTGAAATAATAATATTTACTGCACATGATTGCCAGTTTAATTGGGGATTAAATCGAATAATTCGCCTAGAGCACAGAGCATAGTGTCTGCCCTTGGTCAGCACTCAAACTGTGGCAGCAGTTTCTGTCATCGTGTGCAGTCCTAGATGATAACGACTTGGATGGCCTGGCCCACCTGCTACCATCTGCCCAGCCAACTCCACAGTACCCCCCCCCCCTCCGGGAGAAGGAATTAGCACCCGCACAGGAGCAATAAGGACGGACCCTGGGTATCTCAGAAGCATCCCACTTTGTGGTACAAAGCCAAGAGTGGCCTCCAAGCCAACCCAGAATGGCAGAGGGATGATGCCCTTGGAAATAGGAGAGTCCCGGGCCTCAGATCCGGTTCTCTTAACACGTGGCGCCACCTTCTGGCTGCTCTGGGAACTGTCTAAGGCTGCCAGTCACCCAGCTGCAAATGTTATTTGCGTCAAGTACTGTGTACCTATAATTATCCCTTCACTGGAAGTCATCCAACCCTGAGGGGCCGGCCACAC
This sequence comes from Lasiurus borealis, assembly GCA_004026805.1. Taxonomy (NCBI): domain Eukaryota; kingdom Metazoa; phylum Chordata; class Mammalia; order Chiroptera; family Vespertilionidae; genus Lasiurus; species Lasiurus borealis. The sequence goes on from PVJN01009958.1 coordinate 21,991, forward strand.
AGTTCACGCCGCCCTGCGGTGACTGCTCGCGTCAGAATTTCCACGACAGTGCCTCTGAGGACCATAAATCAACCATAAAACTTCACTCTGCCCAGAGAGACTTTGCATATATTAGCCAGCAAGTCTGCTCTGTTCTTTTTTTTTTCTTTTTAAATATATTTTATTGATTTTTACCGAGAGGAAGAAAGAGGGATAGAGAGTTAGAAACATCAATGAGAGAATCATTGATTGGATGCCTCTTGCACACCCCCTATTGGGGATGTGCCCGCAACCAACGTACATGCCCTTGATCGGAATCGAACCTGGGACCCTTCAGTCCACAGGCCAACGTTCTATCCACTGAGCCAAACCGGTTAGGGCCAGCAAGTCTGTTCTTATTCTCTCCTGTTTTCTTTCGGGCTGGGAGAAATCAACCTCCTCCTTTTCTCTTTCAATTGCATCTCCTATGGCTTTGGGTTTTAGGTCAGAGCTTGAGGGTGGAGTCAGGGGTCCTGGGTTTCCCTTTTCCCCTCCCTCCCCACCATCTCAACTCACCAGACACCTTGGCCAGCTCCCTAATCTCCTGTCTGCCATCATGACGCCGGTCCATTTGAAACTTAGAGGAGAATAACAAGAGTGGAAAAGGCTTCGAACGAGGCAGAGATTAGGCTGCTGCTCCTCAGTCTGTGGTGTCATTAGCATCATGTGTAAGGCGGCTGTTGGCATGCGTTGGCCCCACCTTCTTCCTCACCCCCGGTCTCGACAGTGTACCATTTGTTCATCTCATCCACAAACACCCTCACAGAAAGGTCTAAAGTACCATTTGACCCAATGTCTGGGGCCCATGGCCCAACTAAGTTGACATATAAAATTAACCATCACACCGAGACAGGTTTGGCTCAGTGAATAGAACGTCGGCTTGTGGACTGAAAGGTCCCAGGTTCGATTCCGGTTGGGGGCATGTACCTTGCTTGCGGGCACATCTCCACAGTGGGGCGTGCAGGAGGCGGCTGATCCATGTCTCTCTCTCATCAATGTTTCTGACTTTCTATCTCTCTCCATTTCTCTCTGTAAAAAATCAATAAAATATATTTTAAAAAAATAACCATCACCTACTATTTCCTTCTGTGACTCGCTCTCTCCACTCCTCACTTTGGTTTTGAGATATGCCGGGGTTGATAGCTGTAGCATCCCGGGCGTGTATACCGCAGGTTATGTGTTTCTCTGTTGGTGGATGTAGGTGGCTTCCAAATCCCTCATCACAAACAGGAGGGGGCGTGGTCCTGCTTGTCCACACCCAGGAGTACGTCTCCAGGTCCGAGGCAGCCAAATCCAACC
>PVJN01009958.1:23407-59125 GCA_004026805.1 Lasiurus borealis
CCACTCCCCCCCCCCCCTCCAGAAATGGCATGCGAGGGCTCCTTCCCTCCCAAAGCTTTGCCAACCTGAAGCTCATGAATTGGCTTCTGGATGTTATTTCACATGATTAGCTCTTTGAACGTATATCACTTACTCATGGAACAAACATCTATTCAGCAGTTCCTACGTGCCTGGCACTATCAGGATACAGCTGCCCCGTTTCACAAGAGAAAGACACAGCTCCGTCATGTTAGGAGCTGTACCTGTGAACTCAAGCATGTTCTGGGGAGGGTGGCACCGTGAAAATCATTCCCTCGCTGATGCTGTTCTGCGGATGCTCTGCGGGGAAATCCAACGATTTGGCTACCTGCCCGCAGCTTCCGCCAGGCGGGGACACCGCCACCGTAATTCTTCGCAGAAAGCATCTTGTCTTTCACACGGGCATCAGTACAGTCATTTAGTAATTAAACTGGGTTTCTGTCTTCCCTTTGACCTTAGAAAATAAAACATCTGTGATTCTGAGAGAGTGTGAGAAAGAAACTGTCCATAACTGCAGTGGGAAATAAGAGTTTTCTATTGAAAGTCGGCCAGCATGGCTCTTGGGCTTGAGCATCGGCCTAGGGACCAGGAGGTCAGGGTCTGATTCCCGCTTGAGGGCACATGCCTGGGTTGCGGGCTCCCTCCCCAGTAGGGAGCGTGCAGGAGGCGGTCCACAGATGAAGGAGTGGGGTGCTGAAGGCGACCTCGGACAGGAGCCTGCTGTTCCCTGAGGGGAGGAACCAAGTCTCGCTACCTTGGTTCCCCATGAAGAGGCGGCACTATGGCTGGGCCTGTTCATTCACCTGATCCCTACTGAGCCCGGGATGAGACCACCAGCAGGTCAGAGGGTGGTGCCTGACCTCAAGAAGCTTATATTCTGGTGGCAAATGCCAATAAATAGAAACTGATCATAATCACAAGCCATGGTAAATGTTTACAGAAAGCTCACAGGGCAGGGAGGGGCAGAGTAAGGCAGCTTCTGCCTCAGGTGAGGTGATCAGGATGGGGGAGGGAAGGTCCAGGCTGAGGGGTGAGCACACACCAGGGTCTTGAGGTAGGAGGGAGACTGGCATGGCCCAGGAGGAGCAGAGGCCCGCATGGCCAGAGCCTGGTGAGCACTGGGAAGATTGACAGTTATGCAGGGCTTTGAAGGTCACGGTCAGAGCTGGGGTTTCATTCTAAGTACTAGAGGCCGGTGCCTGAAAATTCATGTCCTCAGGGGGTCCCTCATCCCGGCCTGTGCCCTCTCAGGACCCCTCAGGGGATATCCACCTGCCAGCTTAGGCTCCCTCCCGATGGCTCCCGGACTGCCAGAGGGATGTGTGACTGCAGCTTAGGCATGACCCCGCAGGGAGCGGGCCGAAGCCACAGGAGGACATCCTTAGAGTGGCTGAGAGGGCAGGAGAGGCTCCCACCGCCGCCACCGCTGCGCTCGCAGTGTTCAGTCCGGCTTGTGGTGAGCAGAGCTCCCCCTGTAAGAGTGCACTGACCACCAAGGGGCAGCTCCTGCACTGAGCATCCACTCCCTGGTGGTCAGTGCCTGTCATAGCGACCGGGCGGTCCTGGTCTTTCTGCTGTTAAGGTCAATTTGCATATTATCCTTTATTATATAGGATAAGAAACACCTCTAAAAAGTTTTGATTTAATTTAAATCAGAGTGGCAGTGATCTGATTTGAAAAGAGAGAAGCTGGATGAAGAAATGGGTGGAGGAGAGAAGAACAGAGCAGAGGTTAGGACACAGCCGTGGTATCGGCGAGCAGGATGGTGCCATGCATCAGGGAGGTGCCTGTGGAGCTGGGGAGAAGCTGAAGGATTGGAGATACACTGTGGGGCAGAAGTGACTAGACCTGGTGTTGGATTTGATCCGGGTGATAAGAGAAAGTGAGATGCTAAGACTCCCTGGTTTCTGGGTCAATGTTGGTGCTATGTACTGTCATGGAGATTTGCGGGGGGAGGGAAAGAAAAGATTTGAAGGCAAAAATCTAAAATTCCTCTTGGGGTCCTTATGAGAAATATCCGGGAAGAGCTGTCAAGGACAGTGTGAGGGAGTCTGGGGAGAAGGAGGTTCTGTGCTGGAGATACATGTGCAGGTGTCATCAGCACCTGCATTTGAATCCATAAATCACTAGGGACAGAAAGAACAAGTCCCAAGACCCACCTTGAGAAACTCCAGCATGTAGAGGCCAGAGAAGGGAGAATGACTTAATGAAAAATGCCCAGATGGTGTGGCTCAATGGTTGAGGGTCAACCTATGAAACAGGAGGTCACAGTTGGGTTCCCATTCAGGGAACATACCCGGATTGTGGGCTCAATCGCCAGTGTGGGGCATGCAGGAGGCAGCTGATCGATGAGTCTCATCGTTGATGTTTCTGTCTCTCTTTTTTCCTCTCTAAAATAAATAAAAACATATTTTTTAAAAATTAATGAAGGAGAAGGTCAATGAAAATGGCCAATGAGGTGGGAGGAAGAGCAGGAGAAAGGTGTCAGGAGAGCCGGTGGGGGGAGGGGGGAACGTCTGTGAGAAAGCCACTGGGCAGTCACCTGTCCCACGTGGGCCTCACCATCGGGAGGTATGAGGGACGGGCGATGACTTCTTGTTTAGTTGTTGCTAGAAGCCAGTCATGCTGAGCGTTTGTCCTAAACGTGAAAGTCGCTCAGATATGAGAAGGATTTTAGGGGCTCCTGCATCATGCCACCGCGCCAGCCCAGCCTGATTTCCCAGGAGCCCCGTCTTGCCCGCCGCCTGCCCATGCCCGCAGCTCTCACTGCTTGGATGTCAATATCTTTAATTCCAACTAAAGCAGTCACACCCTGGGGCCCAACGGATGACCCTTTCTAAAATGCTGCTGGTCCTTGCGCTCTCCTGACACCACGATGATGAAATCTCTCCCCCGCCACCTCCAGCTCCTTTTGTTCTAGGAACTGCATCCACGTGAAGACAGTGGTGCACAGGCGACAGTCCTCACCTTCCTAGTGACAGTGACTTTTCAAAATGACTGTGGCCAGGAAGAACCGAACGCAGAACAAAATCGAGCCGCCAGATAGAAGTCTTCATTCAACCGCTGGTGCCGCCCGCGCGTGCCAGGCTGCACACACCGATCAGGCCAGTGGACAATCGTGCGACAACTGCTCTGTGTTAAGACAAATAACAATAATAACAACGGCTGCCATTCACGGGCTGCTCACTGCGCCAGGCAGGCAGCCAAGTGCTGCTCAGGCCGTGGCTCGTCTGATTCTCCCAAGTACCAGGAGGTGGGACGAATCATCATCTTCGCTTTATGGACGAAGAAAGCAAGTCTCAGAGTTCCCCCAGGGACTGGCCCAAGTGGTGAGAGGAAGAGCGGGGCTCGAGAAGAAGAGAAGACTGCCGTTGTCTACTGATGGTGCAAGTTGGGGCCTGTGCTGAAGGGTCCGGGGCTCAGGTGCAGGAATGGCCCAAGGAGGGAGGAGGAGTCAACACCAGGCACCACGCACCTCGGGCTACAAACCTAGGGCGGTTCTCCACTCCTTTTGCTCCCTCTCCCCACAACTGTTTCATCACCAAAAACTCTGTCCCATCCCCAACATGCGTCTTACACTTGTCGTCTTCTCTCCACCATCCCTACAAGCACCCTGGTCTACGCCACCAGCATCTGCCCTGCAGCCCCCTAGCTGGGCGCTGAGCATCGCCTCCTGCCTCTCGCAACCCCTGCTCCCCGCTGGAGTCAGGGTCTCACCTGCTCAGAACCTTTTCGTGGCTTCTGAGTAAATCCCACCTCCTTTCCACGGTTCCCAAGGCCTTCCTGCCATGGCCTGGCCTTCCCCCCTATGGCCTGGCCCTCCTCCCTCTCTAACCACCTCTCTCGGGAGAGCTGCTGATGCCCCCGCAAGCAGCACAGAGCCCAGCTCACAGGAAACCATCATGTGTGAAGAAATGAAGGTGACAATTAATGGGAAGATGGATTCAATAGCTCCCCCGAGGCCAGCCAGCGTGGCTCAGTGACTGAGCATCGACCTATGAACCAGAAGTCACAGTTCTCTTCCCAGTCAGGGCATGTGCCCAGGTTGTGGGCTCAAACCCCAATACAGCTGATCAATGATTCTCTCTCATCATTGATGTTTCTATTTGTCTCCACCCTGTCCTCTCTGAAATCAATAAAAAAATATTTTTTTAATTTCTTTATTGATTAATGTGTTACATATGTGTCCTTATTCCCCCATTACCCTCTCTATCCTGCCCCCACTCATACACTCACCCTCCTGTTGTCTGTGTCCATTGGTTAGGCCCATATGCATGCATAAAAGTCCTTTGGTTGATTTTCCCCCCTTACCCTCACCCTCCCCTACCTTCTCTCCAAGGTTTGATGGTCTAATTGATGTTTCTCTGTCTCTTGAACTATTTTTGTTCATTAGTTTTTGTTGTTCATTATATTCCACAAATGAGTGAGATCATGTGATACTTATCTTTCTCTGACTGACTTATTTGGCTTAGCATAATGCTCTCCAGTTTCATCCATGTTGTTGCAAATGGTAGAAATTCCTTCTTTTTTAGCTCAGTTTAGAATTCCATTATGTAGATGTACCACAGTTTTTAATCCATTCATCTGCTGATGGGCACTTAGGCTGTTTCTAAATCTTAGCTATGGTCAATTGTGCTGCTATGAACATAGGGGTGCATATATCTTTTCTCACTGATGTTTCTGGCATATTGGGATATAAGTGCAAATGGGAGCTCCATTTTTAGTTTTTTGAGGAAACTCCATACTGTTCTCCACAGTGGCTGCACCAGTCTGCATTCCTGCCAGCAGTGCACGAGGGTTCCTTTTTCTCCGCATCCTCGCCAACACTTGTCGTTTGTTGATTTGTTGATGATAGCCATTCTGATAGGTGTGAGGTGGTACCACATTGTCGTTTTGATTTGCATCTCTCAGATAATTAGTGACTTTGAGCATGTTTTCATATGTCTCTTTGCCTTCCTTCTGTCTTCTTTCGAAAAGTTTCTATTTAGGTCCGTTGCCCATTTCTTGATTGGATTGTTTATCTTCCTTTTGTTGAGCTGTATGAGTTCCCTGTAAATGTTGGAGATTAAACCCTTATCAATGATAACATTGGCAAATATGTTCTCCCGTGTAGTGGTCTTTCTTGTGGTTTTGTTGGTGGTTTCTTTTGCTGTATAAAAGCTTTTTATTTTGATGTAGTCGCATTTGTTTATTTTCTCTTTAGCTTCCATTACCCTAGGAGCAGAATCAATAAAGAAGTTCCCTTGGCATATATCTGAGATTTTGCTGCCTGTGGATTCCTCTAGTATTTTTATGGTTTCCCATCTTATGTTTAAATCCTTTATCCATTTGGAGTTTATTTTTGTGTATGGTATCAAAAATAAAAGCTTTCCAGAGGCAGCCATGTTGGAGATGAGCTGTAAAGTGGGGTGAGTCTCTCAGGTGAAGGGCAAGAGGTGTGAGGTGGTAAAACCAGGTGTTCTAGATAGAGCCAGCCACACAGACAAGGACCTAGAGGACTTCCTGGAGCAACCAGGGAGGTGACATGAGCAAGCCTGGAGGCAGGCCGGTACAAAAGAGGGGTTCTCTGAGTCTGCCCTTTCTCCTTCCTGTATCATCCCTCTCAGAACAAATGGGAGCCTGCCATGACCTCTGACCCCCATTCTCCTGGTCCTCAACAGTTCCCCTCGGCTGCATCTATGCTTTGAAGGAGTCTCCTGTTTCTCACTCCAGTGAGACGTTGATGACTCTTTTACTAGTAAAATACTGCTGAGTAGCTCAGCATCATCCAGATACACCAAGGTTGCTGGGGGGTCAGGGACATAGAAGAATCAACCAATGAATGCATGAGTAAGTGGAACAATAAATCTCTGTTTTTCTCTCTCTCTCTTTCTCTCTCTCTCTCTCTTTCTCTAAAACAAATAAAGAAATAAAAATAAAAAATGCTGCTGACTGATGAACAAAAGGATAGATACAGAGGCATTAAAGCATCAAAAAGACTGTCAAATTACGGCGGGAAGGTTAGGGAGAGGTGGGGTAGATAAGAGATCAACCAAAGGACTTGTATGCATGAATATGAGCATAACCAATGAACACAAGACACTGGGGGGTTAGGGGATGCCTGGGGGGGGGGGCCGCAATGGCAAGATATGTATGCGTGTAACACATTAATAAAAATAAATAAATAAATAAATAAATAAATAAATAAATAAATATGCTGCTGAGGCGATAGGCCTAAAACCGCCTAATCTCACACTGCAATTCTCACTATTGCTGCCACGGTAAAGTGTCTGGTTTTACATCATGTCACTTTGAGGGTAGGATTTCTGGGTTTATATTGGGCAGAACGAGAGGAGGAGGAGAGAGCCTCCTCTGCTAGCCTTCCCAGACCCCATGTGCAGGCTGCCAGCCTGCCCCTGTGCTGTGGATTGGTTTGGTTTGGTTTGATTTGGTCAGGGAAGATCTGTCTTTATCTTCCTGATGTAGCCCAGATAGGAACTTGTAGTCGTGGCTGCTCTGTGTCACAGGAGGAAGACAGAAAGCGATCCTCCACAGCAGTCTCTCTTCATTCTGATGTGCCTTTCAGTTTCCAAAGCTGATGACAAAAGATGCACACTATCAAGTCCCATTGACCTGGTTCGGCATTCTACCCCTGCCACGCTCCAGCCACGTGATTTTGGGCCACTTACTTAAATTCTCTGTGCTTCAGCATCCTTATCTATAAGATGGGTGTGCTGAAAATCCACATCAGAGGGGTGCCAAAGTGTTTAGCAAAGTCATGAATGTTAAGTATTTAATAGAATGTGGGGCTCAGTCAGTGAGTGTTCAACAATCAGCAATCCAGCTTGCCAATTGCCCTGGTGTAAATATTCCCACCATGGCTGATATCAAGCTAAAACATGCTGCACTGAATGAAGGGTTGAGCACAGCCTTATATATGCAGAGATGACAGTAACACATAGCAAAATAATTAGGAAGCGGTGAGTTTTGATGACCTTTGCATTTTGAGGATTTATCACCTGTATTTTTGAAATAATGTTTTTGGTTGCACGTTCACATAATTAAAATTTTTATGACGCCTGTGTTTAACAACCAGCTCACAAAACTCCTGGGATATTTACTACCTGCTCTCACAAGCCAGTATCAGCCAGTTCCACCAGGCCCTGAGCCAGGCACTTCCCTTTCCTCTTCCTTTCCTATCCTCAGCCCCAGCGAGAATTTCATGAAACTTCCCCTGATAGAAACAAAGATGTTCCCTGTTCCACTGCAGGCTCCGAGCTTTGCTCTTGGCCTTGGCCCCATCCCAGTCCTCAGCCCCTGCTCAACCTCAGCCAAGACCCAGCCCTCACCACGCTGCCTGCCTGGCCCTTCCTCCTGCCGGGATGGCCAGGCCACGGCTAACACCAGCGAGGACGTAGCCCCTGCTGGGCTGGGCGCCCGCAGGAGAGCCATGAAGGGCCCTCTGTGGCTGCGCGGTGGACTGCGGGTCATTTCAGGATCCTGTCCGCGAAAGAGGTGGAGAGGCCCGGCCAGCCAGCTGCACTTTGGCAAGTGAGAGCCTATAATTAGCCTCCACTTGAGGCTTGAATAAGCCCCTGGTTGGTACTAATCAACAGTAATGCAGGAAGGCTGTGAACAAGCCTACCGTGGAGTGATCTTTTTGCTCCAAAAATCCAACTCTAAAGCTCTTTAAAAACACCCAGGGGCTATGACCTGGCCGCGTGGCTCCATTGGTGGGAGTGTTGTCCTGAACACCAACTGGCTGTGGGTTTGATTCCCCATTGGGGCACATACAGGAGGCAACCAATTGATGTTTCTCCATCACATTGATGGTTTTTTTTTTTCTCTCTCTCTCTCCCTTCCTTGTTCTCTAACGTTGCTGTGACCTTGCCTCCTCTGCTGTGTGACTGGTCCAGGTGGGGGAGGCAGTCTTGGAAAACGCCCGGCTCATGCTGCAGACAGAGAACGTCCAGGCGGGTGCGGATGCCTTCAAAGACAGGTAATGTTTTGCCGCAGAAGGGAGTTCTGCCCCTCTCTGCTCCCCCTCTTCCCTGTTCCCCCCACCCCCCTTCATGCCTCCAGATTCTAGGGGACTCGGGTAATGCTGTCTGGAGTCTGCAGCATTCTCCTCCACATGGAAGGCTGGGTGGGGAAACGGTCCCGGGGAGAATCCAGAGCCAAGATGGTCAGGCCCAAACCCTCCTTGTAGACACAAATGTGGCCCCAAGGGCTCAGAGAGTTTGCTGAGTGGACCATATCCTGGAGGGACCAGGCTCCTGGAGAGGTGAGCAAAGCAGGACTCCGGAGCCTGAGGGGGACTTTTCCAACTTGCATCAGCAGGGACCAAGCCCAGTCAGATGGGTACGTTTTCATTGTGCTGGGAGGACAGGACTTGTTCCCCAAAGGAGGAAATGTTGATAGGAACACAATCCTTCACCCTGGCCGGTTTGGCCCAATGAATAGAGCATTGGCCTGCAGACTGAAGGGTCCCAGTCAAGGGCATGTGACTTGGTTGCAGACTCAATCCTGGCCCTGGTTGGGAGGCAACCAACTGATGTGTCTCTCACATCAATGTTTCTCTCCTTATCTCCCCACTCCCTTCCATTCTCTAACATGCAATGGGAAAATATCCTCGGGTGACAATTAACAAAAACAAAAAACAAAAGACGAATACAATCTTCACAAAGAATACACTTGGATAAAAAAGTTAATCCTACAGATAAAACACCAGAAAAATGCTTAGAAACTGACTCCCAAGTGCCGATTCAAAGATGCAGGTGCAACCTGAGGGAGGTCTCTGGTGGCCACAGGGCTCCGACCTGCATTCGATCATTTATTACTTTTAACTGCAAGGTGCATGAAAGCAGGGTGGCCAGATGGCAGGAGATTCAAACCAGAAGGGGGGTGAAGAGTAGAGTGACAGAATAGGGGTTCAAGAAGATCCCAACACATTGGAACAATGGCTCTAGGCCACTGAAAGAGGATAAATATGAGGTCCTGCTTTGGGGCTCAAATACCAGGTGCCCCAGGGAGGACTGGGAAGTTGGGCTTAAAGCAGCTCTTGCAAAAAATGCCTGGGGGAGACCCAATATTAGTCAACAGCAAATACAGCTGGTCAAGATCAAACAAACGTACAAACAAAAACCCACAAAGCAGATCTCAGGGCCCATGCTGAAGAGCAGTAAGGGGATTGAACAAAGGGACAGACAGCCCCAGGACTCTGAACCGATCTGGCAATATCTGGAGTTTTGCATTATGTATCACACTTTAAGAAGGGATAGGACCGATTAGAGCATTTATAATCATTCCACAAATATATCTGGAGCCTAGAGCTGGGTGCTAAGAATACAAAGAGGGAAGAAAGGTCATAGTCCCTGCCCTCAATGCTGAGGGATGTGGAAACCAATTTATGTCAAGAATGGAGGAAGAAACTGGGAAGGTATAACCGGAGGATCAAAAAGTTTGTAGGGGTGGATAGTGGGGAGGGGAAGTGAGAGAGTAACATAAGTGAGAGCCTCTTAATATTTATGGACTACCAGAGGAAGGATTAGACTGATTTTGGGGTGTTCCAAAGGGTGGGACCCAGTACTTGGCAGATTTGTATCAGAATGGAGATTTAAGCTCTTGGGGGGAAAATTTACAATAAGTAGAGCTGTCCAAAAATGGAATGGTGGCTTTGAGTGGGGATGAGCTGGCTGTCACTGGAAGTATTCCAGCAGAGACTACGCGATCGCTTATCAAGAATGCTATCAAGGGACTGTCCCTGGGTAGGAGTTTGAATAGTTGAATGCTGAAGTCCCTTTAAAATTCTAAGACACTGAGATGCTTTCTGGAATGAGGAGTGTGAGATTCCTCCTCTCCGTGAGTGGGTTAAGGTAAGCTGTGAAAGTTGGCTGAGTGGCACAGCTGGGGAGAAGGCCATGGAAGGAAAGGGGTGACATGGGGAGACATTGGCAATGATGCTGGCTAGCTTTCGGAAAGAAGGCCCCGTGTAAACCAGAGATGGAAAGAGCTCAGCGTGGGCTGTTTCAGACTCATGAGATGATTGTGAGTGCACGTGTGTGAGCATGTGGGTTATTGAGTAAGTTATGAGTTTGACAGTTCTAAATATTTCACATCTAAATCCAGCTTCCCCATTTCTCTTGAGGAGAAACAGCGCACCCTTCCCACTCAGCAGTAAGGGACGGAGCTGAGCATCAGCGCCCCTTGAGGTGAAATACATACCGTCGTCACCTCTGCGGATCAGACCTGGCCCCTCACCTACACAGGCCCCTTGGCCCTGGAGGCTTTTGAGTTGGCAGCCATGGTCCTGAAATTCCACATGGGCTCTTTGGAGATAGAAACCACATTCTTCATTTTGGGGTCATTGGTACATAGCTCGGTACTTGGCAGATTCTCAGTAACAGTTTCTAAAGGATGTTCAGATGGAAAGGGTGACAAATCAGAATAATGATGACGGAGCCTGACCTCTGAACTCCTGAAGCTCACCCTAGCGGTCCATGCTTCCAGTGCCCCTTGAGGCTGGCCCTGTGTTGAGCCAGGTTATCAGAAGTTGACAAGAGTCATTTTCATTTTAACAGGTCAACATGCAACAGTGGCATTCACCATGTCCTTGAAGTTGCTGGAAAAGTGATATCTAGCATTCATTGTAAATTAGTACACAATTGGCCTGTTGGTGATGTTCATAATCCGACTAGTGGCCCGGTGCATGGATTGTTCACATTGAAAGAAAATTAATTAGAAGAAATATTTTAATATTGCTATTCGCCCTTTCTCTGTAATAGAAGTGTCAACCAAATTCACAATCAACAATGACAGATCAAAACACACATGTGCAACTGGCCCCAGCAAGAGCTTTATATGTACCACACATGCATGAGTCAACTTAGCCTTTCATATATAGATTAAATTTGCTTAATTAGACCTGCTTTCTGATGTAGCTAAACTTTTTCCAGCCCAGTGAAGCACCCCAACTTCTCTTTCAGGTAATTGTCAGCAACACAGCAGTAAATATCAACACAAAGCAGGTTATTATTATAGATCACGCAGGAAGAACAAAGGGTGAAATATTTAACTGCAGCAGTGTTTGACTATTTCTGCGCAGTGAGAAAATCTGAAGTCATTTTCAAGGTCCACCATTTCTTACTTTTTTTCAGTCAGGTCACGTTTCTAAACTTTCTAAATCTCCATGTTGTGGCTAATGAAAAGAAAATATGATTCTACCGAGTCTCTACCTACTCCAGGACTTCTGTGAGGACCAAATAAGATGAGGCATGGGAAAACACTTCACAAACATTTGGTTAAACTGTAAAATGTTTGCACCTGGCCATAAAGCAAGTCAGGTTTCTGGGCTGAAGAAATTCCAAGGAGGCTGGTTGCTAGGGAGAGGAAGCCAGGCGTTGCTACGTGATGTCATTACCTGGCACCCACAGTGACCATTTTGCATTGGGCTGGGCTCTATGCCACATTTTGTGCCATGGGGCCTCAGCTGCTTTGGCTGCAATTTGGTGGGCTGTTGCTCTGAGGTGGTCGTGGGGCCTGTGCCCCACTTGGGGGAAGTCAAGTGTTGGTTTATTGGCACCAGATCTGTGGTACCATTTCTTTTTAAATGACCAGTGCATGTCACAGCAGCTCTTGCATTTAGCATCTGCGCCCTGGTGATCAGTGCACATCATAGCTACCAGCCAGATGGACACTAGCCTTTTATATATATAGATTATTGTCTCCTTTTAGTCACCTAGCTGATCTAAGTTCCTTTATCCGCAGATATGAAAATGAGCAGCCATTTCGAAAGGCAGCGGAGGAAGAAATTAACTCTCTCTATAAAGTCATCGACGAAGCTAATTTGACAACAATGGACCTGGAAAGTCAAATAGAAAGCCTGAAAGAAGAGCTTGGCTTTCTATCAAGGAGCTATGAAGAGGTGAGTGGGGCTGGGCTGATGCTGGGTTGGCTATACTTGCCTGTCTTTTTGTGCTTCAAAACACAGGTGATAGGCCCTGGCTGGTGTGCTCAATGGGCTGGGCATCACCCCATGCACCAAAAGGTTGCTGGTTCAATTCCAGTCAGGGCACATGAAGGGGCTGAGGGCTCTACCCCCAGTGTGTGTGGAGGGGGTGGCGGGGAGGAGTGATCGAGGGGAGAGGGTACAGGAGGCAGCTAATCAATGTTCTACTCTCACATCAGTGTTTCTTTCTCTCCCTCTCCCTTTCTCTCTCTCTCTCTAAAAATCAATTAAAATATTAATAATAATAATAATAATAATAATACATAGGTGATGGTAGCTCACCTGGGCCTCTCCATGTCTCTTGCCCAATGCTGGTAAAATGCTTACAGTCCCAATGTAGGGGTCAGGCTAGCAAGATGCCTCATACTCAACAGGCTTCAGGACCAGGCTGCTCTGAGAACTGGGGGAGGCAGCAGGTCCAAGTACTAGCGAGGGATGGCACCAGTGTTGAATTGAGGGCATACCCCATACCTCCAGTCATTCGACCTCAGAACTTTGTCTTTACTGTACAGGACAATCAGAATAACTCTGAGCCAGGCTGTGGTTTGCACACACTCACTGGTGGAATTAAGTCAGATCCCTGAGTGACAGGACGAAGGGGACCTCCCAGGGTGACGAGCTCCAGCCACACACTGATCCTAGACCACCTGCCTCGTGCCACGGTCTGATCCGAGGCCTAGAGTGCTTGCAGTTGAAAAGGTCAAAGCCCACTTAACAGTCTCATGTCAGGAAGCTCCCTCTTCTGTCCGACCTTAAGCAAACCGGGAACCAGGCCCACTTCCTCCTGCTCTTGGCACTGGAGTTTTCCACACTCCCCGACAGTAAGAGACTCCACAGTTACCTCAGAGCCTCCTCTGACTTAAGGAAATGCCTAAGTTTCATCTTGCTGTTGCTGCCCACTCTGTGTTGTTCCTTAGCTAGTTAACTTGCAGTTTTTCTTGGGCCCAGAGCTTGTGAAACCAGCCGAGAAATGCATCCTGGGGAAAGAGAAGACAGCCCCCGTGCTGGGAAGAGGAGCAGGGACTCTGCCAGTGGCTGTGAAGCCTCACATTTGGCAGAGGAGAAGCAAAATGCTGCCCACAGTCTGGCCAGTGTGGGTCAGTTGGTTGAGCATCATCCCGAGCACTGAAAGGTCGCTGGTTCGATTCCCAGTCAGGGCACATGCCCGAGTTGCAGGTTTGATTTCTGGTCAGAATGCATCCAGAGGCAGCCAATCAATGATTCTCTCTCACATTGATGTTTCTCTCTCTCTCTCTCCCTCTCCCTTTCTCTCTCCCTAAAATCAATTTAAAAATATATTAAAGAGAAATAAAAAGTGTTGCCCACAGAACAGGACTTCTGCTGGCGACAATGCCATGTCTCCTTCCCCCTGGGGAGCTCACCTGTGTGCACTGCCATTTTCAGGATGTGAAAGTGCTGTACAAGCAGCTGGCAGTGTCTGAGCTGGAACCGGTGGACGTCCCCCCGGGCGCCGGTCTGGATGAGGTCCTTGAGACGATCAGAACTCACTGGGAGAGAGATGTCGAAAAGAACCGGATGGAAGCGGGAGCCTTGCTCCAAGCCAAGGTGAGAGGTAGGGTCCACACCCTCACTCTGCCCTGTGCAGAAGGAGGCCAGACAAAGAGGAAAAGTAGTCAACGTGCAAAAGAAGTGCAGCTGTCTCGGTGCCAGTGGACATACATGAGATGCGTATTAAGATAGTAGTTTTGTGTTTGCCTGTCTAAAAACAGAGCATGTTTGAAGTGGTAATAATCTTATATAATAAAAGGCTACTATGCAAATTGTCCCCTCGACTAGGAGTTCAACTGGGAGTTCGACCAGGGGGTGGGGTCAGCTGGCCAACTGCCTGCCGCCCCTCCCTCCAGCTGACCCCCCACACGTGCATGAATTGGTGCACCAGGCCTCTACTGATAATAACAATAATGCTGGCAAGTGTGTAGAGAAGGAGGTTCTCACCTATATTTCAGGAAGCATTTCTATGACCCGTTGGCATAAGAAATTGGGTGATGTGTATCAAGAGTCTTACAATGCCCCTACCTACCAGTTGAATAATCTGGACACCATCCTAGAGATATCATTGAAAATACAAGTAAAGTGTACATCCAAGTATACTCACTGATGCATTCATTACAAGAGTGAAAACGTTTGGGGAAATAATACATAAATGATTAATAATAGGATAAAGACTGTGCAATGACCTATCAGACAGTTATGGGAAATGATATTTGTGAAGCATTTACCACAACCTGGGAAATGTGCATGCAGTAAGCATGAGCGTGCAGAGTGGAGCATCCCAGGGCCAAAAACATTTTCAGCAAAAAACAAGATAGTAAATATTTAGGTGTCTGGGCCAAATGGTCTCTGTCGCAATATTCGGCTCTGCCACTGTGAGGTGAAAGCTGCTGGAGATTATAAGTAACAAGTGAGCGTGGCTGTGTGCCAATAAAACTTTATTTACAGAAACAGGAGATGGGCTGGATTTGGCCTGTGGGCTACAGTGTGCCAATCCTGATGTATCCAGTAGGGGAAAGCATTCAAAGAAACGAGGCATCACAGAAAGACTAGAAAGAAAACACTACAACATTCATGTTGCTAGTGGTGGTTGTCTTTGAGAGATGGACCTTTGAAATGTTTTCCTTGCTTTTGAGTATTTCTTGAGTTTTTCTTAAGTAGTGTGAATTCTATTCATGGAAGAAAAGGATTTTTATTAAACTTCATAAATAATAAAGGGATTAACCAGAAATAGAATGCACGGGGTTTCTTCCCTCTCCATCTCTTAACCCATGTATGCCTGGGATTCTGAGGCAGAGGCTGGAAAGGGCAGAAGAGGGAGGACAGTGCGAAGGAAGTGTGAAAACTAAGGCAGCTGCGGTATGTGAGACAAGGTGAGAGGGCTGCTCCTGTGTCCGGCGTTGCCATGGAGCGCTTCTCACCCCTGGCTGCACAGAACGGTGTCAGAGCATTTTCAAAAGGGCCCGCGCCCGGCCCCATCCAGGACCAAGTAAATCAGAAGAAGGAGAGGGACTTTGTGGTTCTCTCTCTCTTTTTTCCCCCCCTTTTGTTATTGATTTCAGAAAGAGGAAGGGAGAGGGATAGAGAGAAACATCAATGATGAGAGAAAATCATTGATTGGTTGCTTCCTGGACACCCCCTACTGGGGATCGAGCCAGAAAACCTGTGCATGTATCCTGAACTGGAATAGAACCGTGACCTCCTAGTTTATGGGTCAACACACAATCACTGAGCCCCACACCACACACAACGGCCGGGTTCGTTCTCTCTCTCTCTCTCTCTCTCTCTCTCTCTCTCTAGAGAGGGAGAAAAAGAGAGAGAGCAATTTGTTGTTCCACCCAGACATGCATTCACTAGTTGATTCCTATGTGTACCTAGACCAGAGATCAAACCTGCAACGCTGGTACTTTGGGATGATCCTCCAACCAACTTTGTAGTTCTGTAAGCTGGGTGACTTAAGGCACAGCCAGGGTTGTGAACCATCCTATCTAATAAAGAGGAAATATGCTAATTGACCATCACTCCATCACAAAGCTGGCTGCACCCACAGGTGAAGCCAAGGTCCCATAAGGAGCCTTAACGAGCAATTAGCAGGGACCTGAGGCTACGCCCTCCCCCATCCCCATGGGGCTTGACAGGAGACCTCAAGGTGCCTTCCCATCCTGGTGCTGGGCTAGGGGACCTCAGGCTGCTCCCCCTGCCCCAGCACCAAGATGAAGGACCTCAGGCCATGCCCCCCACCCAGAGGGCTTCACAAGGGACCTCAAGGTGCACCCCTACCCAGCAGCATTTGACAGGGGACCTGAGGCTGCACCCCCCTTCCAGTGCTGGGCTGAGAAACCTGAGGCTGCATCCCCCTGCCTGGCAGGGCTTGACGGGGGATCTCAGGTCATGCCCCCCACCCAGAGGGACTTGGCAGGGGATCTCAAGCCATGTCCCCTATCTGGCAGGGCTTGATGGAGGACCTCAAGGCATGCCCCCCATGCTGGTCTGGGCTGAGGGACCTCAGGCCAAGCTCCATCCTGGCATCGGGCCAGGGAACCTGAGGCTACGTCCTCTGCCCTGCAGGGCTTGACAAGGGTGGGACTGACTGGGTCTGGATCTAGCCCAATGGGGGTACCAGCCGGGTCTGGGTCTCATGCAATTTTGAGGTGCATGGGGGTGGGTCAGAACTTGACTCTGGGTCCCGTGGTGCGCCCCAGCACTGACAGGAGGAAGGTTTCCATATACATTTTACTAATTTTCTTTCATCTCCAACACTTCTATTATAGAGAAAGGGCAAATAGCAATATTAAATTATTTCCTCTAACTAATCCCCTTTTAATGGGCACACATTTCATGCACCGGGTCACTAGTGAGATATATAAAACCCACAGGAAGAAAACCAGGAGGATCTTTTATTTTCTGTCTTCTCCTGCCCCCTTCACTCCCCTGCCCCAAGGACCAATAGGAACATTCCCAGCAGAGTCTTCACGGATTCTGGAGCCTTCGATGTTCTCTAGCCCAGAACACACCTTCCATTTCCCAGCTCTCATCCCCCTTTCAGCAGCTTCTCTTCTTCCTAACCTTTAGTTCCTTGGACCAGGTCACAACAAACACTTTTATGGCAAAGAGTGCCTAATAACCCCACAAAATGCAGCCCCCACCCCAACCTGGTGAGAGGTGAACAACACAGAGGGAAAGCAAAGGCCAGCTGCAGATTTGATTTAGGTCCATTCCTTCTTTTTCAGGAGAGTCATGAATATTTTAATTAATGACCCTAGAAACCATCCATCTCCACTCCCTCGCTTTAGAGGTGGGGAAACGGAGAGCAGCAGCACCCGGTGGGTGGGTGTGGCTGCATTTAGCTCTTCCAGTTCTCCATCCAGGGACCTTTGCTCTGCCTGAAGCTGTTATTTCTCCCTGCCTCTGCCCACAAAATTAAATCTTGGTGGCCCCGCCGTTCGCAGCCTTACTTCTGTCCCAACACTCCTGGGTTGTACACCGCACTGTAGTGTTTATTTCTTTGAGAAAGGGGGAGGCGAGGGGTATTGTAATTAGCAGGAATGTATCCTGCCTAGTGTGAAAAAGAAAAAGAAAGAACGTGGTCATTATTATCTACCCCCTGCCCTCTTGAGAATCATCACCAGCCCAACAGTAATTCAAACATTAATTCTGAACTGACTCCTTCGTGTCTTTTTCATCAAGTAATCTGAAAGCCACATCTCAGAGAACACACACAGCGCTTGTGTACGTTCGGCCGATGCTGCCCGGGCCTCTTGCAGAGAGGCCGAGCTCTGAAAATATTTGCAGAAGGAGTGAATTCCTCGGACCGTCAACAGAGATCAGAACTGACAGCCAGAAGTCCTCCAGTAAATAGTTTTGTCAGCTGCACTCGGGCCCTGGGGGCTGACATCAGCCCATCCTGAGCACCTCTTGTCCGAGTCTTGGCCGCAAAGAGTAAAAGTGAAATGGCTTAGCACGAAAGCCTTTGAACCCTTTTGCAGAGAGAAGACAAACGTGTATTTAGTTCCCTTACAGCTGGGGAGGCTGAAAATTCGGGGACATGGTGAATGTATGTCTTTGTTTAGGTTCCCCCAGAAACTGATCCTGAGACAAATAGTGAAGTGGAGAAGTGGAGGTAGTTTACTTGGACATTGGAGCCGGGAGGGGCAAACCAAAATACCAGGAGAAGGAGAAGCAGAGAAAGGACTCAGCAAAGAATATGTTATCCAACCAGCTACCACCACTATGGGAGCCCGGAACATACCCCACGGGTATGAGCAGAGCAGAATACAGGAGAGAGGAAGGCGAGGAAGTGGGGTACTAGCACCAGCTCCACCAGGCCTCTGCCAGGTGCCAGCAGAAGGACCCTTCCGTCTTCGGAGAAAGCTCTCAGGCAGAGGTGCAAACCCGCAGCAAAAGGAAGCTGGGAGAACTAACATGGTAAGGCCTGAGGGATAAAAGGTGGATGCCGTGAGCACTTCCAACCACTGATCTGCCAAGTCCTTTTATTTTTTTTAATTGAGATAAAATTGGTATATAACATTACCTAAGTTTCAGATCTATAATCAATATTATAATTTGACATCTGTTCACCGTGATCACCACCAAAAGTCCTGTTACTATCCATCACCACATAGTTGACCCTTTCACTCATATTGCCCAACCCTCAAAACCTCTCTCCTTCTGATAACCAACAACCTGTTTTCTGTATCTATGGGATTCATTTTATTAGTTTGTTTTTTGGATTTTTTTTTTTTTTAGATATTTGCATATAAGTGAAATCATCTGGTATTTGTCTTTCTCCATCTGGCTTATTTCACTTAGCTTCATGCCCTCCAGGTCTATCCATGCTGTTGCAAATGGATTCCAGGCTCTGCTTGCTGGGATGCATGGGGGAGGCAACCAATCTCTCTCTCTCTCTCTCTCTCTCTCTCTCTCTCTCTCTCTCTCTCTCTTTCTCTGTCTCTTCATTCTTCCCGATGACTGATTCGTATTCCATTCTATATTGGGTCGCTCATGGAGAGACACATCTTGGCTATTGTAAATAACGCTGCAGTGAACATGAGGGTGCACGTACCTTTTTCTAATTAGTGTTTTCATATTCTTTAGGTAAATACCCTGAGGTAAAATAACTAGAAGACATGACAGTTCTATTCTTTTTCAAAAAAAACCACAACAACATATTTTTATTGATTTCAGAGAGGAAGGGAGTGGGAGAGATAGAAACATCCATGGGTTGAGAATCATCAATCGGACTTCTGCTGTAGGCCCCACACTGGAAATCGAGCCCACAACCCAAGCATGTACCCTGATCAGTAATCAAACTGTGGCCTCCTGGTTCCTAGGTTGATGCTCAACCACTGAGCCACACCAGCTGGGCATCTTCCTCTTCCTTGGTCTCCAGCGTGTGCCTGGCACATGTTGTAGACCTTCAATAAGGGTAGTAGAGCCATGCCAGAGAGGATAGAGGGGTGACTGGGAAGTTGTGCTCACAATCTAATGTGGAGGTTGGCTGGGTGCAGGTGGGAGGCAATGGACAGAAAGACCACCTTCCATGGGCAGAAAGCAGTGTCGGCAAAGCCTTGAGTGATCCCTTCCACGTGCAGGCAGTGAGCTAAGTACTTGATAGGTGTTTTCTCATATAATCTCCTCAATATGACAGGATTGTGGTTTTATCCATTTTATAGAGGAAGAAACTGAGGCACAGGGAGGTCAAGTAACTGACCCAAGTAACAGAGCTATGATTCAAACCCTACTTTCTTACTGTTGACATAAGAATGTCCAAGCCTATAGAAAGAAAAAAAAAGTGTGAGTTTATTTGAGCCAAACTGAGGTCATCCCCAAAAGCAAGATCTCAACGGACTGAGGAAATGCTATGGGAAATGGCAGTGATGCAGTTCTTTTTCTGCATTTGGACCAAAGGAGGGAAATAAGGAGGATTCCATGAAATCCACTGATGGTGGATCAAAGAGGCAGGAGAAAGCAAGGTGGGGAAATCTCTGATTAGATAAAAAGAAAAATGGAGAAACACATAGTACTGCTTTTACATTACCTCAGGCTGCCTCTGTAACCTTTGTGCGTTAAGAAAGGATTTTTACAGCCTCATTAAATGGAATAACATGGCATGGATGTCGCATTAAAAACAATGATCGTTAATTAACCTTGAACATGTACTGCAAATAGGGATGGTGTACAGGACGCAAAAAGATCCTGTGCTCCCTTGAGGGTGGTTAGCCCCGGAGGGATCTGGAAAAGAGGATTTCTTTGGCATCTCAAAGGGCTG
Organism: Lasiurus borealis; assembly: GCA_004026805.1. Lineage (NCBI taxonomy): Eukaryota > Metazoa > Chordata > Mammalia > Chiroptera > Vespertilionidae > Lasiurus > Lasiurus borealis. Next base: position 43,192 of record PVJN01009958.1, read on the forward strand.
TTAACTTGCCCTCACCGGCTTGGCTCAGTGGATAGAGCATCAGCCTGCGGACTGAAGGATCCCAGGTTCCATTCAGGCCAAGGGCACATGCCTGGGTTTCGGACTTGATCCCCAGTAGGGGGCGTGCAGGAGGCAGCCGATTAATGATTCTTTCTCATCATTGATGTTACTATCTCTCGCTCCTTCTCCCTTCCTCTCTGAAATCAATGAAGATTGATTTTTTAAAAAGGGAAGATGAACAAGAACAATGGACAGGGCTCAAAACCAAGACAAACCTTTTATTGAGGGAGTTACATGCCTGGGATGTGACTACCACCATGACCTGCTCAGTGAGGAATTTATGATCAAATCACCCTGCAAGTTTGCTTTCCATCACTGAGCCTGTCAGATTCGCTAGATAGCCCCTCCCTGAACTGACACCCTCCCTGCCGGGCTGACCTACCCTGATTGCGTGGAGTGGGGAATGATGATTCGTTTTCTTAATGAACAGACGTGCCCTGTCTGGCTCAATGGTCGGTGCACCAAAGGCTCATGGGTTTGATTCCAGGCCCTGCTTGCTGGGATGCATGGGGGAGGCAACCAATCTCTCTCTCTCTCTTTTTCTCTCTCTCTCTCTCTTCCTTCCTCCCTCCATGTCCTCAGTTGAGGATTAAAATAATAAGCAGTGACATCTTGTAGAATGATGAGGAGCTAGAGGCCTATGAGGATCTTTCCAAACCAAGGCCCTGTGCCTTGCCTGCGGGACACTATTGCTCTGTGATGCTAGACTGGGAACCGGGGTACCCCCAGGGCTCACTGCTTTGCCTTTCTCCAGGATAATGAATATAACGAGGTTACTGTGATCCTGGGAGGCCAAGACACTTAGAAGAAAGCAGTCAGTTGTGCTCTGCAGCGGAGCGAGGCTGTTTTTCACCATTACCAAAGCCAGAGCGCTCCTGGATCCCCCTCAGGCCTGCTCGGGGCAAGGCAGGCCACACGCATTTCAGCCCCTGCACGTTCAGCCTGTGTACGTGCTGCTAAGCACACACCTGCCTCGGGCCTCTCCACACTCCGCTCCTCCCAAGCTCTCCCTCTCCCCTCACACGGCACGGGGGGCATTTCTCCCGACTCCAGGTCATTGTCAAGGACGTTTGGGGAAAGGGCAATGCTACTCTGCAAGATGGGTTGGGTTTGGAGATGGCTTTTCCCCTCCGTTAGGAGACTCTCGCATGCTCTGTTCTGACTTACTCGAAAGCATGCTGCTTTTCTTCAATCGCATCCATCCTTCACAGGCAGTGACATGAAAATGTAATTACAATTATTTTTTAATTTGAAGTTTTTTTCCCCATATTTCAAAATGCCCACCTACCCCAGAAATATAGACAGAGTGCAACCACGGCAGCCCACCTCCTGCGGGGGGGGGGGGGGGGTAAGATTTCAAGCTGGTTGGAAGGCCTGGGGAACCAACATATTTGAATCTCATTACACATCCTAGCAACTGCGCCTAGCAACAAAAGAGCCCTGCCTCCCTAGCCTCGGGGTCTGGAATCGCACACCTACTATGTGGTCTGAGAGGAGGAATCGGAATCCGGAGGCACTGGGTTGAAATGGAAATAGAAATAGAGTTTCTGCAGTAACTAGAAAGCATACATCTAAAAAGCCACTGGAGAGGGACTCGTAATACTTCCAGATGAGTTCAAACGCCCAACTGTTCTTAGATGCAGGGCGAGGATGTGGGAAGCAGTTTTCAGAAGGTGGGAGGCGTGACATAAAATGGCGCTGAAATCCATAGTGATCCAATTAATTTCTCTTTCTCTTTCGGTCTTAAGCAAACTGTACAAGAAAGTGTCCTTTGGTGCCAGGGGGTCATTAACGCTTCTCTTATACTTGTTAGTCTCGCCTCTCAACCAAGAGAAAGCAGGCTTTGGGACTCAACTACTTGGCAGGCAGTATTTGCTAGAATAAAATATTATTGATTCAGGTGGGGTTTTGTTGTTGTTTTGTTTTCACTTTTAAATATACTTTTTATTGCTGATATCTCCCACCCCTGTCTCCCCGCCCTCCTCCCAGCCCCTCCCCACCCCTCCAGATGATTTGTTTTAATATTATGAACTTTTTCAGTTATCTTCTGTGTATAGCAAGTAAAGCAGTTCTGTCCGTTTCTGCAGTGATCTAGACACTTGCTCCCAGGGACCAGGCCTCTCCTGGCAGTTTTACATGCAGTTCCTGGGCCCCTCAGCATCTCTTGAATCAGGACTTACACTTTCACAACAACCCCCAGGTGATGCCGATGCACATTAAAGTCTGAGAACAAATTCTCAATTTCCATGTTATACACATTTATTTACAAAGAAAAAGTGAAGCCCTGGCCCGGTAGCGCAGTTGGTTAGAGTGTCACCCCAATACACCAGGGTTGTTGTGGGTTTGATCCCTGGTCAGGGCACATACAAGAATCAGCCAATGAATGCATATACAAGTGGAACAACAAATCAATGTTTCTCTCTCTCTCTCTCTCTCTCTCTCTCTCTCCCCCTCATCCCTTCCTCTTTCTCACTCTTAAATTCATAAATAAAAATTAAAAGAAAAAAGCAAATTGGAAAAAAAAAGTGAATTGGCTAAAATAAAAACAGTTTAGCCAAGACCGGTTTGGCTCAGTGGATAGAGCATCAGCCTGGGAACTGAAAGGTCCCTGGTTCGATTCCAGTCAAGGGCATGTACCTTGGTTGTGGGCACATCCCCAGTGGGAGGTGTGCAGGAGGCAGCTGATCAATGTTTCTTTCTCATCGATATTTCTAGCTCTCTGTCCCTCTCCCTTCCTCTCTGTAAAAAAATCAATAAAATGTATTTTTTAAAAAAAACAGTTTAATTAGCATTCAGGTGTGTGAAAAACTATGCCAGTTGTCCAAAAATGTTTGGGGAACACTTGGATACAGCATCTTGCTAGTGGCGCTAAGACATAGGGATTCAACCCTCCAGACACCAGTATGTACTGCTGCATACAAGCCACTCATTGTCTGGGCTAAGAGGAGGGACAGATTATAGGGGACCTGTGGCTATAGCCTCGGCCAACAGCTCTAGCCCAGACCTGCCCATCAGGGCTTTGAAACATGGCCTCCGTGGAGTTTTGGCCTCCACTATGCCCAACTCTCACCCATGGTGTCCTGACAACTGCTTTCAAGGGGTGGGGTTGGGTGAGTAATGTAAGCATGTGTACTAAATGCCAATCAAATTCACAATACCACTTAAAGGTGGCATCGAATTTTGGTTGATGTTTTATTTATCTAATTTTAGTAATATAAATTTTAAGGTAAAATACTTTGCTTTTTCATTTACACCTGTAACTTCAATGTGGCTTGCTATTTCTTGCGAAACCCGCCAACCGTTTTTATAATTGTGTCATCAACAATAGTATCATAAGATCAGAAAAATGTTTGATTATTAATATCTGATTATACAAAAAGTCACTCACATCAATGATGAATGAGGATAGCTCTGATGCGAATTTTGGTTGATATTTTCATTAACCTTAATGAGTTCATTTATTAATGATGAAACTTTTTTTTTTAATATAGGAAGAAGGAGAGATAGGAACATCAATGATGAGAAAGAACTATTGATCAGCTGCCTCCTGTACACCCCCTCACTGGGGATCAAGCCCGTAACACAGACATGTGCCCGACTAGAGAATTGAACCACAACCTCCTGGTTCATATGTAGATGCTCAACCACTGAGCCACACCAGCTGGGCAATAATGTAACTTCTTTATGAATCAGATAATAGTTTTCAAATATTGGAAAAATATTCTTGCTAATTTTTGTGCCATTCCCAATGCAACAGCTACAGACATGACGCACTTTTAAGTTTAATCTGCACTAGTATTAACATTTTCTGGATTCCTTTTTTAAATCTAGACAGCCCATAAAATAGTAATCCAATCTGATTCGTGGCATTTGCCAGTTTGTGGAGTTTGTCAATACTCTCACCCTTATTTCAAACCACTAACTTGATGTGAATGCGTTGGGGAGAGGTGGGCAGGAACACGTCCTTGACTCCCACCACACAGGCACTATCAATGTAAATAAACCCCAGTAGCACAGATAATGATAAGATGCAAATCATTAGCCAGTGATGTGTTTTGAGTATTTATTGCCATTTTTAAAAATATATTTTTATTGATTTTGAGAGAGAGAGGAAGGGAGAGGGGATAGAAAGATAGAAACATCAAAGAGAAAGGAAGTCATCCACTGGGGAGTGAGCCAACAACCCGGGCACGTGCCTTGACTGGGAATCGAACTCGTAACCTCTTGGTTCCTGGGTTGATGCTCAACCACTGAACCATACCAGCCAGGCACCATTTTTTTTTTTTTTAAGCCTACAGCACTCGGTATTCCCAGGCAGTCTCCCATCCAAGTACTAACCAGGCCCGATCTTGCTTAGCTTCCAAGATCAGAGGAGATCGGGCGCATTCTGGGTGGTATGGCCGTAGACCAATTTTTTAATATAACTTATTTAATTGTGAGTTGATATGATTTAATTTTTAATAATGTCTGTGTTTAACAACCGGCTTACAAAATTCCTGAAAATTTAACAGTCAGCTCTTGTACGCTGTTAGGAACTGGGTCCAGCTCACGCTGCCCCGGCCTCTCTGTGTAGCCATGTTACCCGATGTCATTTGTCAGGACACCCCCTCTCCTGCCCCCCACCCACCCACACAGCCCATCAGAGAGAAGGAAGAAAGGGGCTACTGACCCCAGGAAGACAATGAGCGTATTTCAGAGTGATCTTCCTTCACTTTGGGGAAGACAATCCCAATTTCAGGGTCTTAAGTTGATGAATTGGTGGCAATGGCAGCACTGAGCCCCGGTTAAGGGCACCCTTCTAGAGTCTGCGGCTGCGCTGGGTCCCAGCTCTGCCCCTCTTAGGCCATATGACCTGGGATAAAAAAATACTCAGTCTCTCTGTGCCTCCTTTTCCTCCTGTAAACGGGAACAATAATGACACTGGCTTCATAGGCTTGTAAAGAGTAAATGAGATCATGGGCTAAAAGTTGTTCACATAGTGCTTGGCTGGCACCGAGTAAGAGCTTCACACACATCAGTTATCATTAGTAGTATATATTCACAGTGGCTTTCACAAACTCATGTATTAGCGAATGCTACTTTCTACATATAGAAAACATATGCAGCCCGGCCAGTGTAACTCAGTGAAATGAGCATCATCACCCCATGAACCTGTTCAATTCCCAGGGCACATGTCTGTTTTCGGGCTTGACCTCCAGTAGGGGTGTACAGAAAGCAGCCAATCTATGTTTCTCTTTAATAAATGTTTCTATCTCTTTCTCCCTCTTCCTTCCTCTCCATCTAAAACAAACAACAAAAAACATATTTAAAGCCGAAACCAGTTTGGCTCAGTGGATAGGGCATTGGTCTTCGGACTGAAAGGTCCCAAGTTTGATTCCAGTCAAGGGCATGTACCTTGGTTGCAGGCACATCCCCAGTGGGGGGGCGTGCAGGAGGCAGCTGATCGATGTCTCTCTCATCGATGTTTCTAACTCTCTATCCTTCGCCCTTCCTCTCTGTAAAAAATCAATAAATTATATTTTTAAAAAAACATATTTAAAGAAAACATATACAGCCAATGTTTGCATGTTTTAAGGTTCTAAAGGCTTCTACATGCATAACCTGTTAGAAGCCTCAAGTGAGGATTCAGGAGACAGTCAGTCTCCACTCGTTGTCATTGCATTCTGTGGGCAGGGAACTATGTCATTGCATTCTGTGGTCAGGGAACCATGTCATTGCATTACATGGGACTCAGAGAGGCTGAATCATGGCCCAGGGACACACAGCCAATGACCAACCAGTCGGAGCTGGGCCCACGGTTTCTGTTCTCCTTGAGCAGATCCCAAGCCTTTCATGGGCATTTTTGTTGAGCTCCTTACAGCCCTTAAACAGCAAGGACTGGAAGAACGACAACTGAGACGTGAGCCTCGGGTTTCGTAGCCGGTCAATTAGATTGGACTATTTTTGCACAATTCTATAAATAAGTATTCAGATGTAGTAAAAATGGTCAATCAAAGGAGCCAGTAACCTAGGAGACAAAACAGATTTTTCTCCTACATCCCGGGCGTGGTGACAGGCCATCAGACTTGGCTTGAAGTTACATTACAGATGTGGGTGAGCTCTCGTTTTTCTCCCTTTCCCCCGACAAAGGGCAGAGTAACCATGACCTGCTCCCGCAATGCATGGGAAGGAATCCCAATGTGTCCATCTCGCTCAGGGAGAAGGTTCAAAACCCAGACGGTCCCCTTGATAGTCACAAGTGTGACCAGACATGTTTTTTTTCAAGGAAACGTATCGGATCAAGTTGGCTAATGACTAATCTGCCTTACAGTGCTGGGAGGGGTTACAAACCTTCTGAAGGGCAATTTGGCAACATTTATCAAAATTGCAAAGCCTGCCCTTTTGACTCAGTAATTCCACAAGAGGAATTTACCCCCCAGAGATATTCCCACATAATCAAGATGAGGGATGTAGGTCATTCTTTGCACCATTGATGGTAACGGGCAAAGTCTGGAAGCCACCTAAGTCCATCGATGGGCTCTTCTAAGTAAGGCAATACTACGTGGCCGTTAAAAAGAATGTAACTGGGGGGAGGGGGGGAAGGGGGCATAGAAAGGGTCAGTGAGGGAAAATGAGGAGGGTAAATCCTGTACTGCTTTCAACAATAGACGTTTGTTTTTTTTAATGTAACTGATGGATATATGCTGATATGCTAGAATAACTTCTAAGGTATAATGAGTACCAGAGTAAGGGGGAAGGTCGTACATATTTGAAGTATTTCTGGAAGGAGGCATAAAAAACTGGAAACAGGAGAACTGGGGAATTAGCACACAGGGAGAAAAGGACTCTGTATGCTTCCTACCGTATATTATATATATATTCTACAGAGAGGAAGGGAGAAGGATAGAGAGTTAGAAACATAGATGAGAAAGAAACATCAATCAGTTGCTTCCTGCATGACCCCTACTGGGGATGTGCCCGCAACCAAGGTACATGCCCTTGACCGGAATCGAACCTGCGACCCTTCAGTCCGTAGGCCGACGCTCTATCCACTGAGCCAAACCGGTTTTGGCTCCTACTGTATATTCTTTGGGAAATCTTTCTGAATTTCATTCTATTGGCATGTGTCATGTGTTCAAACTGAATACATGGTTGTATACGAGCTGGTGTGGGCGCCTGTAGCAAAAGAGGGATTTTTAAATCCAGTGGTCTTTCCTCTGAGCTACGAGCAGCGGGGGAGGTCCTTGGAAAGGGTCAGGGGTTCCTTCCTCCCGCTCACCTGCCACTCCCTGTCCCCAGCAGCCGGCGGAGGCCCGTGGGGCGCAGAGCCCGGAGGAGCGGCTGGCCGCTGCCCGCAGGGCGGAGCTGCACAGCACCTCATGCCAAGTGCAGAGCCTGCAGGCGGAGACGGAGTCCCTGCGGGCCCTGGTGAGTGGCCAGGAGCCACCTGGCATTTCTTCGGACAATTCTAACTCTACGAGGTTGAACTGGCCCAGAAGACACCTGGGGGGTGGGGGGGTTAAAAGCCTGGCCCAACTCACAGGGGGTTTAAAAGCCTGGCCCCACTCACAGGGGGTTTAAAAGCCTGGCTCACTTGCTTCAAAGTGAACCAGGCCTCTGGGGTAATTCACTCTGGTGGGGGTGGGGTCCATGGGGTCAGGCTGCAGCCAGACTCTGGCTGAGACCACCTCCTGGCTTAGCACCCGCCCTGACCAGCCCTGTCCTGCTGCCCTTGCTCCCCCTTTTCCTGGGAGCAACTCCTTAATTATACCCACATCCTGGGATGCCTGTGGCAGGCTCTGCTTCTGAGGCACCCAACCTGAGACACCTGGTAAGCTCCTCAGACCCACTGTGGTTTGTGGGCGGATCCCTCCCATCATTAATTATTATTATTCATTTGAACGATGATTAATAATACAGCAGTCCCTTTCTGCTCTCGGGGGCGGACTCAAGTTCTGTTAGGTTGTCAAGCACAGCTCCTCCTGGATGCCCTCCAGGGGCCACGTGTTCCTAGGCAACCACAGGTGAGTTGTACACACCGGCGGGCATGAAGGGGTGGGTTCATGCCATCCCGGCGTAGCCGAGGTGGTCCAGTCCATTGAAGCCCAGGAAGCCCTCTCTCCCGTCAGCCTCAAGATACCACTGTTTAGCGGCACAATTTACAATAGCTACAATTTGGAAACAGCCTAGGTGCCCGTCAGCAGATGAGTGGATCAGAAAACTGTGGAACATCTACACAATGCAATTCTAGGCTTCCATTAAAAAGAAGAAATTCTTACCATTTGCAGCAACCTGGTTGGAACTGGAGAGCCTTATGCTTAGTGAAATAAGCCAGTCAATGAAGGAGAAGCATCACATGATCTCACTCATTTGTGGATAATAAAGAACATTATAAACTGATGAACAAAAGGATAGATACAGAGGCAGTAAAGCATCAGACTGTGAAATTCCAGCAGGAAGATTAAAGTTAGGTGAGGTAGATAAGAGATCAATCAAAGGACTTGTATGCATGCATATAAGCATAACCAATGAACATAGACACTGGGGGGTTGGGGTATACCTGGGAGGGAGGGGGGGCAATGGGGAGATAAGTATAAAAAACTAATAAATATTTTTAAAAATATATGAAAAAAATTAATTAAAAAATAATAATAAAAGAAAAAAAAAGATACCACTGTTAATGCCCCTTTCTCCCACCACACCCCATAAACCTTCACCTCCATTTTGCCACCCAAATCAGCTCCATCATCAAGCCACCAGTCAGGCCTGCCATGAAGTTAGCTCAGGTATTTATCCTCATAGTTTCCCTCAGGAACAGCTTTATCTCTGCCTGTTGCCAAGATCATCCCATCACCTCCAGTTCCTTCAGGTGTCTTCCGTCCCCTTGGGTCCATTCTCCTCCAGCCAACAAGGTCACACGGCACCCAGCCGGCTCGGGAAGGTGCTCAGTCTTCTTGCCACAACATGACATGCATCTCATTGTCTCATTGCTCCACTTCTTTTTTTATTGATTGGTTGACTTTTGGAGAGAGAGGAAGGCAGAGAGAGAGAGATTTGTTGTTCCACTTATTTATGTATTCATTGGTGCTTCTTGTATGTGCCCTGACCGGGGATCCAACCCGCAACCGTGGCATATCGGGACAGTGCTCTACCCAACTGAGCCACCCGGCCAGGCCCATCCTTACTCCACTTCTGCCCCACTCAGTCTCTGATGGGATCCGGGTCAGAGCCAGGGGAGGGGGTGTGAGTCAAGGATCCGAGGTGACAAAAATCAGGAAACTGCAGTTTAAAGCAAGGCTCCTTTCACTAACCAAACAAAACCACACCGAAAAGCAATGGCCTTATTTACTCAGAGGTATGTGACCGTTATGCTAATCAGTTTTATTCACCTGCCGTAACCCTGATAAACACTCTAATATTAGGGTGCTGCCTCTCGCCTCTGTGGCTTTAGGCACAGTGAAGGGACTGCCATTCCTTCCCCAGATGTCCCTGTGGCTGCCAAAAGTGTCACTCTTCTGGCGACAGAAAGTTCCAGGCAAAAGGTTGAGGACATATTCGCAAGCCAACATCATAAAAAAAGAAAGAAAAAAAAAAGGCCCAGATGAATTACTCCTCAGTGGCAGGTGGCCCTTCCCTCAGCACACATTCCACACACGTATCCTGGGCGCCTGCGATGTGCAAGGCCTCAGCCCCCGGGGAGGCAAATCTGAGTCGGATCGTTCCTGTCCTCTAAAAGCTCAGTCCTTGACTGGTAATGAAAACCTGTGCACAAACGACTGAACCAAGCTGAGGGGAGCTGTGTTCCCCCGCAGCTGCTCCCTCCAGCTTCCGTTCTCAGCAAACCCCCAGCAACCCTCCCCTCTGCCCCTCCGCGATGCCGTCACCTGTATTATCCTGCAGATAAAATTAAGGTCCCCCAACACGAGGTCTCTGGTTTCCATTTCTCACTTCAAAATGTCTCAGAAGCTTTATCCCCCGCCTCTTTCCTTCACAGACTCCCCGTTTCATGCTGTACCCTCTGGACCTGCCTCTACCCGCTGTCTCCTCTCTCCTGCATTTTCAGGGTCCCCAACCCCTGGAATCGCCTGGGCTTGGCCTACAACAGAAAGTCCTCCTTTGCCAGATCTTCATGTTAATGTCCAGATTTTGCCCTTTCCTTTCGTGCCTGGAGCCCTTAATGTGTTCTTCCCGTGGCTGGAAGGAGACTCCTCCCCTCGAGTCTGCCCACCTCCCCCTGCTCCTCTTGCCAAACCCTTGGCACAGGTGAGGTGAAAACCCGGAAATGTGACACCCACCGAGGAGGCTAGATCCTGACTCCCACGGCTGGGTGACCCTCCCACCCGCCACCCACTCCTGTTCAGAGTGGTCCGTGAGATGAAATCAGCTCTTCCAGCAAAGTCACATTAACTCCTTGAGGGCAGGACCCGGGCTTCATTACTTTCATGACCCCAAATTGCTTGGTACAGTGCCCCAAATTTCCTCAAAGTGACACCTACAGTAAGAACATGCTCATATGCATTCTCTCGCTGCATCCTCGGAGAAGCATTGAGAAGTGGGCAGGACCGTGACCGCCATCCCGTTTTGCAAATGAGAAATCCGTGGCTCAGGGATTTTCCCATTGACCTAGTAATGAGTGCAGGAGCCAAACCCTTTGACACTATCTCTGGCCAGACCACAGCCAGCCTCTACTCACGAGCTGCGTGACGCTCTAAATTCCTCTTTCTCTCTTTCACATGAAGACCTACCTTGGCCATCCTATTTATCTGCTGTGTTACTGTCCTCGTCAGAGCAACCTGTGCACACACAAGGCCCCCACAGCTGAGCTGATGAGACGTTCAGCCGCCTTTTCCAACAAGACACCATGTTTTAGCAGCCCGCACCAATAATGGTGCTTGAGGCCTACCAAGCTCTGTGTTCAGTCAAATCAGGAATTCAAAACCAGAAACCACAGATCACTATTTACTTTCTGGAGGGTCTATAATCCAAGGGCATCCCTTCCAATTTCCATAAGCTGGGGAGTAAGCGTGCTGCTGTGACCACGGGATGCTCGCTGGTGCTATCCATGTCCCCGAGCAGCCAGGGCTGGGGCACCTGCAGCAGTGGCTCATCATAGTCACTCAGCTCAAGCATCTCCGTGGGAACCAGGCCAGGATGTCAGGACGTGGCGGGGAGAACTGGAGCTTGGGCAGGGGGTCCTGAGTCATCAAAGGACCTAGGCCACATGGAGCCAACACTGTAAACCAACAACCAACCATCCGATGTCAACAATCACTACTCACACACCAAGCTGGGCCCGTTGTGGGTGCCATGTTAGGGACCCTGGCGAGCTGGGGGATGAGGTTAAAGCTGAGGGGATACAGGCCCAGAGTTGGACTTCAGACAGAGCACCATAGCTTCCATGTGGGTGATGCAGCACCAGGAGGAGCTAGAGGCAGAAAGAGGAGCTGAGAGGCCACTGAGGTCCCCCTTGATGAAAGATGATGTGCATCGATCCTGGGCTTCGGTGGCTGGAGAAGAGAGGACACACATGTGAAAACTTTTCAGAATATATGGGGGGTGGGGGGGGAGATTCAGTAATGATTGCATTTGGGAGAGAAGCAAGAAGACCAGGGAAGGAGTTCACCTGCTGAAGTGCAGGATAGGAAAGACCAGCAGGTCCGTTTTGGATCTGAGATGCGCAGGGCTGCACGTATTTCCAGTAGGAAGCTCAGTAGTGGGTCAGGACTTGGAGAAAGGAGAGAAGTCGGTGCTAAAAGAATCACTGCAGGAGCCATTGGCAGACAGACTGGGGAAATCATGGGTGTGGGAGAGACCAACTAACAGGCCCGGGAAACACAGTTCAGAGAGTAATAGGTTCAGGATGGGGCGGTGGGGAACCCACAGGGAAGGGGGAACCAGAGGAAGAGGAATTAGCCCAAATGGGCAGCTAACGCACTAAAGAAACAACTGAGAAAAGAAAAGCCAGGGACGTTCATTGTAATTCTGATCATCTGGGGGAGGGTGCGGAGGAGACAGCATTTTAGCTGAATGATGGGTGGGGTTTCAGCAGTGGAGGAGATAGGGCCCCCCAAGGGGTGAGAAAACAAGCAAAAAACGAACAGAAAGGCCCAGAGGCAGCTCAGAGAGCAAGGTTTCTTTGAAGAAACACCTGCAGACTGCTCTGTGTGTGTGTGTGTGTGTGTGTGTGTGTGTGTGTGTGTGTGTTTCTCTCATTTTTTTCCACTCTCATTTTCTCACTCATCTCTTGTTCTTATATCTCATCTCTCTCTGCCTCTCCTTCCCCCTTCTCTCCTTCCCATCCATCCCACTCCACGTCTCCCACACACACATCCACCTCCCACCCCCATCAGAAGGATCAGTGAATTAGACTAAACAAGAGTCTGGCCTCCTGAGGATTCATGATTTATACACCAAGCCACGTAAACCTAGCAACCGACCAGATCAATGCCAGCCGCTCCCGCTGCTCTGCACACCTCCCTCCCCGAGGGCCCTGCCTGTTGGCCTTGAGCTTGGACGTGTGCCCTCTTTTGCAGAAACGAGGCCTGGAGAACACTCTGCGGGACGCCAAGCACTGGCACGACCTGGAGCTGCAGAACCTGGGAGCTGTGGTCCGCAGGCTGGAGGCGGAGCTCCAGGAGATGCGTGAGGAGGCGGAGCAGCAGCAGCAGACCCTCGAGCATCTGCTGGCGCACAGGTGCCAGCTGCAGAGGGACGTGGCAGCCTACCACGGCCTGCTGGACAGGGAGGAGAGCCGGTGGGTCTCTTCTTACTTAATTACAAAAGGAACACAACTCGTCATTTAAAAGATTTATTTTTCAAACACAATATAGAAGTAACTAAGATTGAAGAAATCACCCCAAACTCCCCAAAACACACATGCACACACACACACTCCCAGAGCCTCACTCTGCCCTTCCACAAATATATGAACAAATATATATCATAAATGTGCATGTACACATAAATTTGTTACATCGGTTTCTAATCACATAAACAGATATACACATACACACATAGACGTGCCTATAAATGTTAAGACATACCTAGTGCAGCAGGTTCTCCAACAAGGTCATTTAGTTCAACACCATGTCATTATAACATTGATGAGATGCCTCAGGAATTTAACGCTTGTTTCTGTAAATTATTCTGTAGTAAAACCGGCTTCCTCGTACATCATTTCATCATAGTGCCCAGAACCTATTGGCCATGTCACGTGAGGACTTACTGTACATACACGGTATCTGTTAGGAATGCTTTCAGCTGCGTGTAATTAGAGCCTCCTTAATGGGGCTATAAACCAGTGCATCTGAAGTCTAATGTGGCCCCAAAACCCGGGCCTCTCTTTAAAATGCAGATTCTGCTTCAATAGGTCTGGGCTGGGGCCTGAGGTTCTTCATTCCCAACAAACTCGCAGGTCAGGCCTATCCTGCCGGCCCACAGACCACACAGCGAACAGCCAGGACATAAACCATGTTTATCTGAGAGTTCCATAAATGAGGTGGTCCAGGCTTCTCGATGATTTCATCAGGTCCCAAGCTCTTTTCATCTTCCTGACATACCATCCCTGGAATACTGGCTTTTTTTGTCCTCATCTCTGTCCCCACACGGTGGCCAAATGCCTACCACAGCTCCCAATCCCAGGGCCTCGCTCATGACAAGAAGAAGGAGGAAGGAAGAGAGGACAGCAAGAACGGCTTTTCCCTGGGGAACCTCTTCATCAGTCAGTGAAGGGGAAATGTGTTGAGAAGCCCTCTAATGGACTCTGCGTGTTATCTCATTGGCCAGACCTGCTCACATGGCCTTACCTCCCTGCAGGTGGTTCTGGGAAAGCAACTTTTTCCAGCCTCGCCACTGGATAGAGGCAAGGATAGGAATGACATAGGCATGTCTAAGTATGTATATGAATGTATATATATATATTTTTTTAGCGGGTGAGGATTACAGGAGCTTTTGCATGAGTTTTTCAACTAGTTCCTTGCCAGCTCTTTAAGGAAATCCAAGTCTTTATTTTATCATAACTCTGTATCATCATGTCTCCCTCCAAGGCCCCATCTGTGGCATACATTGACTAAGGAATAGAATATCAGTGCTAAGAGATAACTTAGTGATTATACAGTCCAACCCCCATGATTCCAGCAAAACTACAAAGGCCCAGAACAGAAAAGTGGTTTTCTGTGATCACACGAGGAGGTGGAGCCAGAGCTGGGACTCCATAACATCCCTTTCTTCAGAAACAAGAGAGCCGGAGGGAAGCACCCTTTCCTTTCCAGGGGAAGACGTGTCATCCAGCTCCTCTCCCACTGTCTCTTTATTGGATTCATTTCTGTGCACTATCAAAGCTGGATGTTTCTGACCACGCTCATTTTTTCATATGCCTATGAACATCTGAATAAGTGCACAAATTTGTTTTAAACATAAAGAGTGGTGAATTAAGCTGAATATTCTTCAAGAATATAAGAATGCCATTTACTGAGTGCCTGCTGTGTGCCAGCGCCATTTCAGATTCTCTGTTCTCTTCATTTCCCCTGAAACCCTGCTAGGACTACATCATTATCTCCATTTGACAGGTAAGAAACAAAGCCTCAGAGAGCTTCAGTCATTTGTTCAAAGTAACTCAGCTAACACCTGTGGAGCAGGGATTTGAAACCCAAGTTGGCCCTGGCCAGGTAGCTGGTTATAGCATTTTCCTGATTCCATTTCTGGTCAAGGCACATGCAAGAAGCAATGAATCCTATATAACAAAAGCCTAATATGTTAAGTGTCCAGTTGTCTGTCCAACCAAAGTGCAATATGCTAATGATATGCTAAGGTTGTTCAACTGCTCACTCTGAAGTGCACTGATCACCAGGGGGCAGATGCTCCAACTGGTAGGTTAGCTTGCTGCTGGGGTCCAGCTGATCAGAACTAAGTGAGACAGGCTGGACATGCCCTGGAGCCCTCCTGCGGTCCCTCCCTGGCTGGCCAACCTCCCATGTCCTTCCCTGGCCCCGATCTGCATCAGTGAGATCTCTCGGTCTGGCCTGCGCCTCTCACAATCTGGGACCCCTCGGGGGATGTTGGAGAGTCAGTTTTGGCCCAACAGCAGAACGATCGGTCACTATGAAGCACACTGACCACCAGGGTACAGATGCTCAATGCAGTGCACTCCCACAGGGGGAGCATCACTCAGCCAGAAGCCGGGCTCACAGCTGACGAGCACAGCAGCCATGTTAGGAGCCTCTCCCACCTCCGTGGCAGCGCTGGGGATGTCGGCTGATGCCTTAGACCTGAGGGCTCCCAGACTACGAGAGGGCACAGGCCAGGCTAAGGGATCCCTATTGAATTTCATGCAAAAGGCCTCTAGTCCCTCTATATATATGGCTAATATGCAAAGAGTCCCCTCAGGAGTTCAACTGGGAGACTGGGAGTTCGATCACTCGCTACCATGTGTGCTGACCACCGGGGAACAGCGCAGAATGAAGGGAGGCCCCAGCCAGCAGCTGGAAGGCCTGGATTGGCCCTGATCACCAGGCAGGCCTAAGGACCCTACCTGTGCATAAATTCCGTGCATTGGGCCTCTGGTGACTATATAAATAAGTGGAACAACAAATATCCTCTCTCTCTCTCGTTCCTCCCCTGCTTCCTCTATTTCAAATCTATAAAAAAGAAAGAAAGAAAAAGAAACCCAAGTTGTTTTATTCCAAAGGCCAACTTCTTTCCACTAGATTCCTACCTTTCCTGTAATCTTATTGTGATCTCTTTCCTAATTTTCAATCATCCATAGCTTCTCTCGCTCAAATGTGTGTTTATTTGTTTCAGCTAATGAAGAAACTTCTTTTCCTGAAGAAAATGCTCTCTCCTCACCAAGTGGTCAATGAAGTTCCTTAAGAAGTCTTCACCCCCTGCTCCCACATCT
>PVJN01009959.1:0-59024 GCA_004026805.1 Lasiurus borealis
CCATCTTCCAAGTGTTATAATCTTCATTAAAAGTAATATTTTAATGCCAAAATAACCTGTCTCTTTTAAGGCAGAAATAATATATTTCTCTGCTTAATTCCAAAATGCCTTGCACACTTAATGAATTTTGACATTTATGGGACCAAAAACACTATGTCTTAGATAGGCACATGAAAAAGCTATAAAACTTTAGGTCTCCTTCAGAAATCAAAATGGCAGAATAGGTAAACACCTGAACTGCTGCCTTGCACAACAATTTCAAAACTACAACTAAAAGACAAAACAGACATCATCCAGAACCACAGGAAGGCTAGCTGAGTAGAAATTCTACAACTAGAAGGAAAGAGGAAAACACACTGAGACTAACAGGAGCTGCAGAAGGCAGAGGTGTGGAGACACATGTGCATGAAGAGGTCTGGCAACTGAGAATGCAGCTGGCTTTCTCAATGGGGAAGGAGACAAAAGGTCCCAACTACTCTGAACTCCAGTTCCGGGCGAGACTCTGGGGACCCAGACTCATAGAGGAAGAAACTGGACTGTCTGTAACAGGTGAAACTCGAGGGCGGCTTTCTTTCAAAGGTGCTTGCAGCGATTACTGTGGGACACTGAGTTCCAGGGGCCTCTTAGGGCAGGGCTGACGGGAAGCCATTGCTGCTTGCTCCACCCCAAGACTCTGCCCCATCCAAGCTGAGTGCAGAGGCTTTTGCATATGAATGGCCTGGTCCTTTGAATTCTAAACTTACCTAACAAACTGCAGCTGAGTCCATGAGACCCAGAACATCCAAAAGAAGGCCCAAGGCCCCACAGCAGCTTGCATTGCTTCATAGCTGGGCTTCATCTGGGCACCTCTAAAACCCAAACAAAGAAGAGGAATCTGCAGATCTCTCCCTAGCTCCTGCTGGGTGGCCCCAGGCAGAGGCAGAATTAGCACCTCCTTGGAGATCCAAGAGCCAGTGTACCCAGGGGTCAGAGTGGGACCATCCAGATGCCAACGCCTCAGAATCATAAGGGACACACTCAGGGGCAGACTCAATGAGCGTCAAAGCCCCACTGAAGCTCAAGTCTTGTCTCAAAAGGGTGTCTCCAGACACATCATAATTAAAAAGCCAAGAGCAAAAGACAAAGAGAGAATATTAAAAGTAGCAAGAGGAAAACTGTTAATTACCTACAAGGAAGCACCCATAAGATTGTCAGCTGATTTATCAACAGAAACTCTGCAGGCCAGACGGGAGTGGCAAGAAATATTCAAAGTGATGAATAGCAAGAACCTACAACCAAGATTATTCTACCCAGCAAAGCTATCATTCACAATTGAAGGGCACATAAAGAGCTTCACAGATAAGAAAAAGCTAAAGGAGCTCATCAACACCAAACCAGTATTATATGAAATGCTGAAAGATACTCTTTAAGAAGAGGAAGAAGAAGAAAAAGGTAAAGATAAAAATTATGAACAACAAATACATATCTATCAACAAGTGAATCTAAAAATCAAGTGAATAAAAAACCTGATTAACAGAATAAACTGGTGAATATAAAAGAACCAAGGGCATAGAAAGGGAGTGGACTGACAGTTCTCAGGGTAAAGGGCTGAGGGGAATGCGGGAAGAGACTGGACAAAAATCATACACCTATGGATGAGAACAGTGCAGGGGGAGGGGTAAAGACATGGAGTGCTATGGGAACCATATGAAGGGGAACTATGGGGTGGAGGGAAAGAGGAACAATTGTAATAAACTGAACAATAAAGATTTATTAAAAAAACAAAAAACTTTAGGTTTCATAAAATATACATGTACACAGGGTTTTGTGTTTTAGATTCACACTGCAATTTGTATGAACATGCATGCACAGCTGCTTTCTTTCACCATGAGGAATGCTTCCAAGTATTTTAGAGGAAAATGAAAGTGAATAAAAATGAAGTGGACTTTAAACTCCTCATCAGCGCTCTATTTTGAAAAGATTAGGCCACTTTCTTTTATTTTATGTAGAGCCACAAACTTCAAGATTTGAAACAATGTAAATGAAAATAATCTTGTTCAAATAATGAATGACCATGTTTTACATTGGAGTCTGGTGATTTTCTCAAGTATTATGATAATGGTAATAGTAAGATGGTTCTTAAAACATTATAACATAATATAAAGGTAAACAAGACATTGGCATTTTGTTTTATTTAGTAGACTAGAAGCCTGATGCATGAAACTCCTGCAAGTTGCTCAGCCCTTGCAGCTGCAGCGGCTTACCTCAGCCCTCACAGCCTCGGCTTTGTCTGGAAGGTTGTTCAGCTGTCTGGTCAAATTAGCATATTATGCTTTTATTATTACAGATTATCTCATATAGTATTAAAGTATTCTCTTAAAATAGATGAAGAACTTATGCACCACGTTTAAACACCTATGGTTACATACTATTATAAGCCTAGGATATATATACCTGAAAATATACTCTTGAATTCCGAACAAGTGAGGAATTTGTTAAGAAGACCCTTGATTGAGTACAGAGTACCCGCATCACCGACTGTGTTTCTTAATATTTTCAGTTTTAAAGGCTCACCTTTGGAGTCAGGGGCACAGATAGCCTAATCAGTGTCTTTCTGTGAATTAGAAAAAGGTACCTGTTTTTAGGGGTAAAGTCTATTCCCTTCCCCAGGGCATGAGGTCTGACAAGTGAAATTGGGTCTAAATTTCAGTTCCTCTGATTTCTCCATCGATTGTCTGCATAACACTCAGACTATACCTCTGACTGTGGCAGCCCCACTCGCATTTCATTGTCCAAGACTTCTCACTCTCAGTCCACCTGCATTATCTGTTTGTCTTTATATTTGCCTACACTCTTTATTCTTTCATCATTTCCTTGATTTTTCCCATGTCTTCCTTTAATTCTCTGAGCATCTTTAAGACAGCTGTTTCAGTATCTTCGTCAAGTAGATTCACTACCTAGACGGTTTCTGTTGGTTTAGTTTTTCCTTTGAATGGGCCATATTTTCCTGTTTCTTTGCATGCTTGGTAATTTTTTGTTGTTGTTGAAAAAAAAATGAACATTTAAACCCATTAATTTGGTAACTCTGGAAAGACTCGCCTTCTTCCCTAGGGTTTTCTGTTTTGATGTTGGGGTTTGTTTTTTTTATTGTCTCTGTACTGAGAATCAGGCTGAGGTGTAAGGTCTTCTCGGATCTTTTCTGAGCCTGTGCCTTTGGCTTTCTAACTTTCCCCCTGAATATATGGTTGCTTTTGATGTCCTAGTGTTTAATGTATGCCTTCTCAAAGAAAAGAGAGAAAAGTGCGGAGTAAGCCCTTTCAACCCCATACCAGAGACAGGGCTTGCAGCATGAGGTAGGTGGACTACACGGCAGCTGCCTCTTTGTCTGCTCTTCTGTGGTCATAAACGGCAACCGGCAATCAGAGAGCAGATCCTCTCTGATTTGGAGGACAGTGCCCCCGCTGGCTCTGGCACAGCTGCTTGCCACGGGGTGGCGGCCTGCATAGTTGCTACTATGCTCAGAGCCGAAATTATAAAAAGTAACCACAATTTACCCTCCAAGCCTTCTCCTGGAAGTTTGGAGCCTTCAATAGACTCCAGAGTTCCAATAGTTCCAGCAGGCAGATTTGAGTACAATTGTTAACTAAGGGGGAGTCGGATTCCTAGTGCTGCCTACTCTGCCTACTTTTTTCCCAAAGACTCACCAACTCTTACCTAAAAGTCTCTTTCACTCTGAGATTCTTGCTCACCTATATCCTAATGATTAAATCTTTTAGATAAGAAAAATAGGCATCTTAGGTCAGTTTCCCTCTCACGACTGCTTTCACTGTGTCCCATAGATTTTTGGATTGTTCTGTTTTCATTGTCATTTGGTGCCATGATGTATTTTTATCTCTTCCTCGATCTCTCTGGTGACCCAGTCATTGTTTAATAGCATCTGTTTAGTCTCCGTGTGTTTGATTTCTTTGGATTGTTTTTATTGTGGTTGATTTCCAGTTTTATGCCACTGTGATCTGAGAAGATGCTTGATATGATTTCTATCTTCTTGAATTTGAAGAGACTTTGCCTATAACCCAACATATGGTCTATCTTGGAAAATGAGCCATGTGCACTGGAGAAGAATGTATATTCTGTGGCGTTTGGATGAAATGTTCTGAAGATGTCAATTAATTCCATCTGGTCTAGTGAGTCATTTAGGATTGATGTTTCTTTGCTGATTTCTTGTTTAGAAAATATGTCCAAAGGTGACAGTAGGGTATTAAAGTCTCCTACTCTGATTGTATTACTGTCAATCTCTCCCTTGATATACTCCAGGAGTTTTTTTTTTTATGTATTTGGGTGCTCCTGTATGGAGTGCATATATGTTTACCAGAGTTATTTCTTCTTGTTGGATTGCTCACATTAGTATTATGAAGTGGCCTTCTTTATCTCTTGTTATGTCCTTCACTTTGAGATCTAATTTGTCTGATATAAGTATTGCTACCTCAACTTTTTTTTTCATTTCCATTTGCCTGAAAAAAACTTTCCATCCCTTTACCCTCAGTCTGTGTGTGTCTGTTTTTCTGAGTTGGGTTTCTTGTAGACAGCAGATATATGGGTCATGTTTTCTTATCCAACCCATTACCCTATGTCTTTTGATGAGGGCATTTAATCCATTTACATTTAAAGTTATTATTGATAGGTGCTTATTTGTCGCCATTTTTATTCCTTACTCCTGTGTTCTTTCTTCACTCCCTCTCCCCCCATTTTTTTTTTATAGCAGATTCTTTAGCATTTCTTGCATTGTTGGTTTGGTGGTAATAAATTCCTTTAGGCCTTTTTTGTCTTTTTGTCTGTGAAGCTCCTGATTTCATCTTCAATTTTGATTGATAGCCTTGCTGGGTCAGTATTCTTGGATTCAGACCCTTCCTTTGCATGACTTTGTATATTTCATTCCATTCCCTTCTGGCCTGATGAGTTGCTATTGAGAAATCAGTTGCTATCTGATGGGGGGTCCTTTGTAGGTAACTTTCTGTCTCTCTCTGGCTGCTTTTAAGATTCTTACTTTGTTGTTGGTGTTTGCCAATTTAATGATAATGTGCTTTGGCGTCAGTCTTTTGGGGTTCATTTTGCTTGGGACTCTGTGAGCTTCTTGGATTTGTGTGGGTTTTTTCTTCTCTATGACAGGAAAGTTTCTGTCATTATTTCTTCAAACAGGTTTTCTATTCCTTGCTCATTTTCCTCTCCTTCCGGAACCCTTATTCTGCAGATGTTGTTTTGTTTTGTGTTGTCCCAAAGTTCCCTTAGGCTCTCCTCCTGCTTTTTAATTTTTTTTTCTAGAAGCTGCTTTACTTTGGTATTTTTGCCTATCTTGTCTTCTAGCTCACTGATGTGGTCCTCTGCTGCTTCTAGTCTACTCTTGATGCTTTCTATTGAGTTCTTTATAGCAGTGATGTCATTTTTCATTTCTTCTTGGTTCTTCTTCATTTCCTCTTGGTTCTTACTCATATTGTCAAATTTGTCTTCCGTTCTTTTCAGCCACCTTATGACCATTTCTCTGAATTCTCTCTCTTGCAGGTTGCTTGTCTCCATTTCATGTACTTCCTTTTCTGGTGATGCCTGCTTTTCTTTCATTTGTGGGCTGTTTCTTTGTTTCCCCATAGTCCCTCTTCTTCGAGTGTCTGGTTATGTAGTTCTCCCTCTCCTTATCCCAGGTGAAATCCAATCTTTCCTTGGGGAGTGTAGAGCTCCTCTGAATCTGTGTGTTTGCGCCAATTGGGGACCGTTGTCCTGGGATTCCCAGCTGCTCGGTGGGTTCTGTAGTTATATATTTTAAGGCTTCCAATAACACCCACTTTTCCCTTCAAGATGGCGCAGTCTCCGTGTCCTAGCTGTTGGCTCCGGGAGGGGACCCAGCAGCAGTGGGGACTGCCTGGTCAGGAGAACCCTGTCCAGCAGTCCCCCACCTGCTCCTGGAGTATGGCTGTCCCTTAACTCACCAACAAACACTCCCCGTGAGTTCCTCAGCTGTCCTTTCTGTCTGCTCCAGGACAAGGCTCGGGACACATTTCTCTATTCTGCCACCATCTTTTTCTCTCTCTCTGTTTTTTGTTTTTTTTAACAAAGTTAAAATTTTACTTAAGGAAGCCTAAAATTTAATGAATATAATCTTTCTTAAACCATACTTCCTGCCTTAGCCTAATTGTTTGAATGGGGAGTTCACAAATGTAAATGCACAGAGGCCATGTAGGTAACCTGTTTCAGGCTGGGGGAAGCACATGTGCGGGGATTATATGAATGACGGAATACTGGAGACAGCCTCACTGTCTAAATGGGGCTGTTGGACTCAGCGACAGCCAATTATTATTGTGAGGAAATGCAGAGCCAATAGTTGCTAGATCTTCTGATTTTTTTCTCAAGAAAATCTTCATTGTTATGTGAATACTCATTTTTATTAAATGTGGACTTAAATTTAGAGTGAACAAGCCAAGAAACCATTTGAATCAAGCAAAATATGGCTGCTGGCCACCAATTTCTCTCTGGTTCTGACCACATGATAAGATATTTATTGCCCCCTGGTGGTAGTTTTCTTCAATTCTAGCTTTACTTATAGAGGAATGAGGTGACAGCACGTTTCAGCGTTTGGCACATTTGTGTGAGGAGCCTGGTCCTGCTGGGTGGGCAAATCGCCCACTTCCAACATCCATGCCAGTGCTTCCTTACATTGGCACAAACGGCCAAAGTGGAAATCAGTACTGCAGCGAGGGCGAGTGATGCAAACACTGAAAATATATGTTCACGAACACTGATATTTGTGTGACAATCAGTAAAATATGGAGTTGCTTTTTAGACATATATTATCGGATATTCAGGCTGTGTGCTGGGCCAGCTAATGCAAGCAGTGACGAGAACACTATGCCCTCGTGGCTGTGGGACTGAGCATCTGGACCTTGACTCACTCAGGCAGTTGGCCAGTTCCCCTACTGGCACTAAAAACAACTCAAGTACAGTTTTCCCATCTGTAAGATACGAGGAGAGGAATACTACCTGTCTCCCGGGGCTATAGAAACTCAGTGTCCTCAGTTTCCTGTAGGGGGAACATTTCTCACTGATGAGTGCCCAGCCTCCCGCCATCCCCTGGGTCAGCAAGGCAGGCAGGTCACACTGGCTCCTCTCCCGGGCACACCCTCTGCCCAGACTGGGTGTGGCTCTTCCCCGTTCTTTGGTTCAAGGTTGGTTTCTCTTCAGCTGATGTTCCCACATAAAAACGTGGAAAGGGGAAAGCAGAATGTGATTTGGGCTGCTTTCCACTTCCACTTCAAGGTCAACCGCATATTTAGAGCACATGGAAGGTGTGTCTGCTTGAAAGAAGCTCGCGTACTGATTTGTGATGGAAAATTACAGGAGCCTGCCGGAAAAGAATGACTGCAAAGGATTGCCCTTCACAGGGGAGTTGAAATACCTTCTGTAGACTTTGCTTACTTTTTTTTTTTTTAAGTTGAGAGATGAAGCAGTAGATAAGTCCCTAAGGTTACAGACAATTTCAAATCATGAATTACTGGCCCCAGGAGTTTTTAAAGAAACAAATACAATAAGAGAAACTCCTCCAATTAAAACAAATCCTATAGACATCCACTTTTATATATTTTATTATTCAACTAGAGGCCTGATGCACGTCACTCATGCAAGAGTGGGCCTTGATCCCTCTCTCTCAGCTGCAGCAGCTGCTTTGATCCCAGCGCTGCAGCCGGGCTTTGTCCCAGAAGAATGTCTGGAAGGACATCCGGTCTAATTAGCATATTATGCTTTTATTATTATTATAGATGTGAGAGTGTCATGAATAAAACAAGACACTATTAAAAATTAAAATCTACCCACTTTGAGTGCTATTTACATGAATACATTAAAACAAGGAAGTGTTTTACCCCAAATATGAGATAATGTATAGCATATTAATACCAAGTATGAGGAGAAAGTATAAAAGTGTTAACGATCTTGTAAATAAATGTTCCAGGACATATACTGAAAAGATTCAGCAGAAAAAAGGTATGTGTTTGTTCCAATGCGAAGATTTGTGGAGTTCTTCTTCTTGAATTTTCTTTATATCCTGTTTACTTGAAAATTACTCACATCCTGTCACATTGAAGTCATTTAAGTGATGGTCATGTTTTGTGTTTTCATGACATAAAAGTCATAACATTTAAAAAATATTTTTATTGATTTAAGAGAGGAAGAGAGACAGAGAGAGAGAGAGAGAGAAACCTCAATGATAAGAGAGAATCATTAATGGGCTGTCTCCTGCATGCCCAACACTGGGGATTGAGGCCACAACTCCTGGCATGTGTCCTGACCAGGAACCAAATCGTGATCTTCTGGTTCCTAGGTCAATGCTCAACCACTGAGACACATGAACTGTCAAGCAAAAATCATAATATTTTGAAGGTGACCTTTGTGGCCTAGGAAGCAGGATTAAATAGGAAGTGAAGCAGGGATTGAAATCAGATAGAATCTGAGACCAATCAATCAAGGCACTTACAAAGATACATAAATATTTAGCCATAGCGACATCATGAAATCTTTTGTGATAAAATATTTCCTCTCTCCTAAGATAAACACTGTAAGCAATAGAGCAGGGTAATGATTTTTCAAATAATTGCAGTATTTTAATAATATAAAAGGGAAATGAGGAAAATATTGATATTAGGTGCAAAAGCTCCAAAGTCTTGATGAAGAAATACGGAAGAGCCCTAACTGGTTTGGCTCAGTGGATAGAGCATTGGCCTGTGGACTGGAGGGTCCCAGGTTGTATTCCAGTCAAGGGCACATACCTTGGTTGCTGGCACATCCCCAGTAGGGGGTGTGCAGAAGGCAGCTGATCAATGTTTCTCATCAATGTTTCTAACTCTCTATCCCTCTCCCTTCTTCTCTGTAAAGATTAAATAAGAAATACAGAAGAGAGGAGAGCAAGTTAAATGATTAGAGGGAGCAGATGGACCCTTCCCTCTGGGCTAGTCCTGAGCAGAATCCTTAGCAACTTCCTGGATAATTTTAATCCATTAGAATATATTTTATTGTTATTTTTATTATTTGCAGAAACAAGCTGCTTATCTGATTCCCGTCTGAAGGGCATTTGTTTTTTATTAGTGGGAATTGTACCATTTATCCAATGCCTCTTGTCTTTTTTCTTTTTTTAAAAAAATATTTTTTTATTGATTTCAGAGACCAAGGGGGAGAGAGATTGGAACATTAATGAGAGAGAACCATTGTTGGCTGCTTCCTACACTCCCCCACTGGGGACCGAACCTGCAACCTGGGCAGGTGCCCTTGACTAGAATCAAACCCAGAACCCCTCAGTCCACAAGCCGATGCTCTATCCATTGAGCCAAACTGGCTGGAAATGACTCATCTTTTCAATGGGGAAAACAAATCTTGAGAATCTCCTGAAGACTTAAAAAATATATATATATATATATATATATATATTTTTTTAATTGATTTCAGAGAGGAACACTGGGCATTGAGCCCACCGGCTGGGCTCCTGAAGACATTTAATTGTATCGCAAGTGTCCTCACTTTGTGAACAGCTTTGTACCTTTCTGAGGCCCATCCTGTCAGGGGATCATGACTACTGCCCTGGAGACCATTACCCTGAAGACGGTGTTTGTGTTATTTGTCCGGAAAGCCTCTTCTGGCATATCTTGGAACACTCATCTGCCCTGTCTCTGCCCACTCATCCAGCTGGTGCCATCTTCCTGCAGTTTATTCTGCACTTGACATTTTACTAACTGAAAGTTTTATGTCATATGTCACCTTGGATATTTCACACACACGCTCACCTCTGAGTCACTTACCAAACTATTTCATAAGAATGTGTGAGAGCCAATCCCTGGTGTACCCTGCTGTTTAAACCTCCTTATTCAGGTGGAATGGAATGTTAAAGTGGGAGTTTCAGCTGAGATCCTAGCGTATCAGATACCTAAGTGAACTGTGAATTAATGAATTTTTGAGTTATAATCTTCTTAGAGCTCTTCCCTATATCAAGGGCATAAAGTTAGTTCTGTTGGGCATTTGTAAAGTGTTTTGTTTTGTTTTTGAGAGATTAAAAAGGAAAAAAACACCTTCCACTTTATCTAAAGTCAAGAGTGAGTCCTAAAGTGAACTAGCACTATGAACTCATGTAAGGACGAGAAGGAAAGCCAAGTTTATACAGACAAGCAGGGGAGGGAGGAGACCCCCGAACAGATGTAAGTGGCCAATGAAAGAGCAAAGATAAAGCTGTTTTTCTGGTACATTCCACAGGTAGTGCTTGTGCAGGGCACTGACTGAGTGTGCACCTGCCCACTTCTCTTCTGCTTTGTTTAATGGTTTTAGAGCAGTTCTCTCACCAGTTATTTTCCAAGATGACTTTTGTTTTAATAGTCATTTTTAGTCTAGAATTTTATCAAAGATTCCTAAAAACATTACATTTACTGTTGTGTTCTCATTAAGATAATTTTGCTATCAAAGAAGTTCAATATAAGCTCGGCCAGCGTGGCTCAGGTTGAGCATCAACTTGTGAACCAGGAGGTCACGGTTGGATTCCTGGTCAGGGTTTTCTGGTGGTGGTCTGAAATAACGGAAAAATGTGCCCATTATTGCATCTTAAGGATTATTATTATTATTATTTTACAAAAGCAGCCATGTTATTCAATTCTCAAATTATTATTGAAGGCCTAGTATGCCAAGGCATTATTTAAGACAGTTGGAATATGTCAGTGACAAAACATGTAACAAAAAGCCCCTGCCCTCTGAAGCTAATACGTCTCTCCTGAATGTTCTAGCACTGGGAAAGGGAATTTTGGAGTAGGAAGTAATAAAGAAGAAGAGTTGCCTTTTCTTGGCTTTAGGCATTTGGGCAGTGAACTAAAGAAAACTCTCAATGTGGGGGAGGAATCAGCAGGCCCTCTGACCTGTTGGCCCTAAAAATGCTGATCAACAGAGAGATAAAGACTTTGCCACAGAATGTAAATCTGTACACTGCGTCCTTCATCAAGGAAATCTTACTACAAATCACACCAGCTGAATGCAATAGTGCATAATGACAGAGTTGGTTTCTATTTACAGTTCATGAAAGCTCCTTATATTACTACAATTTGGTAATAAATAGTGCATAGAGCAATTACAGTCTGTAAACCATGCTTTCGGTGACAATGGCCTAAGGCTTCAAGGCAAACAATTTTTTTTTTTTTTCTGTTAAGAGCCAGATAGTAAAAATTTTAGGGCCATACAATCTCTGTCAACTTTGTCATTATAGCAAAGCAGCAGCCATAAACAATATATAAATGAATGGGTGTGGCTGTGTTCCAATAAAACTATTTTTAGAACAGGCAGCAGACATGCTATGGTTTGTGGGCCATAGTATGCTGACCCCTGAATCCTTAGCAATTTCTGAGGCTCATCCCCATGAAAGCTCACTATCAGTTCTATTTTTTAAAAACATATTTTTTTTATTGATTTCAGGGAGGAGGGGACAGGGAGAGAGAGGTAGAAACATCAATTATTATGAGAGAGAATCATTGATTGGCTACCTCCCGCACATCCCCTACTGGGGAAAGAGCCCGCAACCTGGGCATGAGCCCTTGACCAGAATCAAACCCAGGACCCTTCAGTTCACAGGCTGATGCTCTATCTATTGAGCCAAATCGGCCAGGGCTCAGATCTACTTTTTTAAAAATATGTTTTTTAAATTAATTTTAAGAGAGGGAAGGGAAAAGGAGAGAGAGAGAAACATTGATGAGAGAGAAGCAATCGATCAGCTGCCTCCTACCCACCAAATTGAATTGGTGATCTCTTGGTGCATGGGACAGTGCTCAACCAACTGGGCCAGATCTATTCTTTTTTTTTTTTAATCTGGGTTTGTTTACTTTTTATTATTGATTTCAGAGAGGAAGGAAGGGAAGAAAGAGAGAGAAACATCAATGATGAGGGAGAATCATTGGTCAGCTGTCTCCTGCATGCTCTCTATTGGGGATCCAGCCTGCAACCTGGCATGTGCTCTGACCAGGAACCAAACCATGACCTCCCGGTTCACAGGTGGATGCTTACCCACTGAGCCACATTGGCCAGGCCAGATATTTTTTTAAATTAAAGTCAAAAGAATATAGGCTAAGGCAAAAGAGAATTGGAGATATCCTTCATTAGAGAGAGGAAAAACAAATGCTTGAAATATTCATTTCAAATGTCTTAATCCAGAGTCACCCTGAGGGATAAAATTAAAAATGGAAATATGTACATAATTACTAAAAGACATATGAGAAATATATGAGCAAGTATTGGCAGTCAAGTCTTGGGAAAAATTAATATTCCAAGAAGCTTTCATCTCAAAATGCTGCCATTTCAGAGATATAAAACTACTTATAGTAAGAAGCGGGGAGAGTACTTCCTCATTTTTCCTCCCTCTTTTCCTGTTTGCATTTTTTTTCTCTCTCAACACACAGGAAGGAGTTTCCAGACAACCAGTATTATATTCTGAAAGAGCAGGCTCACAGGAGCAGCTGCTGATACTGTATGGCCGCCTCATTGGCTGCTCCTTCCAGTGGGGCAGCTGGAAGGCAACACATTGCGGTGCCATTAAAGTGTCCGACAACATCCGTCTTTGCACTTTCCCAGAGAACGGGAAGGGCGTGCCCGGGAGGGCGTGTCAGGAAGAGGCACAGAAAGAGATGGCCACCCACTTCTCAAAAGGCATCCTGGGCGGATTCCAAATTTCCATTACATCCGTCTTGTGTTTTTTTACTACAAGATGATTAGCTGCTCTGACAAGTGTACTCCTCCCTGATTATCAACAGTTGCCGCAACAAGTTTTAGAGGGAAACAAAAAAGAAAAGTGAGCTGCTGTGTGTCCTGTTTATTTTAATAAAATAGGAAGTATGAAACTATTTTTTAAGGCTTTCAAGCTCCTGAAAGATGAGACTTCAGATTTTAAATAAAAAGCTTAGTGTGTGTTAGCTCTGCAAATGGTTTGCTTTATTTAGTATTCATTGTGGATCCCACCTTTTGCTGAAGCCACTGGAAATCTCTCGCGTGATGCCTGTGTGGGAGAATAGCACAGCGGGAACCAAAGCCAGAGCCTGCCTCTAATGGTTCAGCTGAGGCTGGCCACGCACCTGGCCAGAAAGAAGGGCGTGCCCGGGCCACCGGGAAGGTGAGCAGAGAACAAGCCAGAGAATGGGATGCTGGGGTGCCCGGGGCTGTCCCACACGGGGAGCGGCCGGGAAGCAAGTGGAAGGAAGGGGTGGGGAGAAAGAGGAGGAAATGACGTAATGGAAGGAGCTGTTCAAAAAGGATGAGAAGTGCCGAGACCGGTGTGGCTCAGCAGATAGAGCTTCGGCCTGCGGACTGAAAGGTCCCAGGTTCGATTTTGGTCAAGGGCATGTACCTTGGTTGTGGGCACATCCCCAGTGAGGGGCGTGCAAGAGGCAGCTGATCGATGTCTCTCTCATCGGTGTTTCTAATTCTCTGTCACTCTCCCTTCCTCTCTGTAAAAAATCAATAAAATATATTCAAAAAGGATGAGAAGTTAACTTTGTTCCCTTCTCAAATTTCCCTGAGGCTGGTGTTAGCCAAGAAGCCAAAAGTCACCTCTGATGGCACAGGGTGAAGGGGTTGTGCTTGTGCCAGGAAGGGAAGAGACGATGTGTCAGCAGTTCGAGTCTCCTTCCTCACACACATCTCTCACTTCTCTCGGCTAATCATTATCTGCTGACCTCCGCAAAGCCTTTTCAGGAGCCACGCTCTGCCCCTTTGTACTCTCTTCTTGACCAAAATGGAAAACTTCCAGGATCTTCTAAGCATCATGTTCTAATCACATTGTCAAAATGGCGTGCGCGCGCATGTGTGTGTGTGTGTGTGTGTGTGTGTGTGTGTGTGTGTGTATGCACACATATACATGTGTTTGTGTGTATGTATATATGTATATATGTATATATATATATTTTTTTCCCCCCAATTGTGGTCCATCTACTTTTTCCTCTGATGTTTGCATTCTCCTGCCCATGTGTGTTCTTTTCTGCTTTCTTATTCTTCCTCTTGTCAATCAGATAGTATCCTTTGCACTTCCTGTTTTGTCTTCTTTCTCATCGATATTAATGAAGTGTTCAGGTGGGCTCTTCTCATAGCCAAAACTCATGGCGATACTTTTCCCTTTCCTTTTACTATTGGAATCAACACTTTCAGTCATCTGCAGTGAAAGCATCCTCTCAGAGGAAGAAATGGGGAACAAAATGGTAAAGCTAGGGCTGGGGGAAGGTAGAAGAGGGTCAAGGGAGGAAAAATGGTGACAGGAGACTTGACGTGGTTAACACACAATGCAATATACAGATGATGCATTACAGAATTGTACCCTTGAAACCAATATCATTTAAAAATATATATATTTTATTATTTTTTTTACAGAGAGGAAGGGAGAGGGATAGAGACTTAGAAACATCAATGAGAGAGAAACATTGATCCCTGCCTCCTGCACACTCCCCACTGGTGATGTGCCTGCAGCCAAGGTACATGCCTTTGACCAGAATCGAACCTGGGACCCTTCAGTCCACAGGCCAGTGCTCTATCCACTGAGCCAAACCGGTCAGGGCAAAAACAATATTTTATTAACCAATGTCACCCTAATAAATTTAGTAAAAAATAAGAAGTTAAAGCTAAAAAATACTACTATAGATATAACAATACTGGTATCAGTCACCAAGCACTCCAGTCTCATCCCCAAAGATGTCAGTCACCTGATTAAAAGAACTGTTAATAGAAATCCAGAAAGTCTCGCTACATACACATCATCTGTACGCGATAGCGGAATGCCGGTGATTCACTCAGTGATTGCTTTACTCACCAAATATTTGTCGAGCAATGTTTACAGGAAACACTTCTCCGGCTCTGCTGAGACAGAGATAAAGCAGGGTCCTGGCCCTCCGGGAGGTTATCATCGAAGTAGGGAGCCCGATGTGTAAACACGAAACTGCACTGTAGGATGATAAGTGCACAGTGGAGGTGCGTGCAACGTATTTTTTGTTCTTCAGTGGAGGTAGTTACAGATCCTGCGGGGCTGGGTAAGAGGCTTTCCTGAGCAGGAGAGTCTGCGTTGACTTTCAGAGGGAAGAAGGAGGCAGGAGCAACGACTTGAGTAAAATTAGCCTCGAGTGTGAAATTCTGGAGGATTACTCGGAGATTTTAGCCCTAGTTGCTGCAGAGCTAAAGATGAGAATGGATACATGTGAGAATGTTGAGGAGGTGGAATGACAAAGCAGAGTTCAATAATGTGGAAGAAGGAGGCATGGCTGACTCCCAGGTCTCTAAGTGTGGAAAGAGTGGAGGTATTATTTAGACCCACTGCAGGAGTATTGTCCATAGCATTCCCAAATGGTGGCTGAGACCCATCCAGGGTGGGAGCTGTCTGCTTCACAACAGCTTGGATTTTTTAAAATATATTTTTATTGATTTTTTACAGAGAGGAAGGGAGAGGGATAGAGAATTAGAAACATCGATGAGATACATCGATCAGCTGCCTCCTGCACACCCCCTCCTGAAGATGTGCCCGCAACCAAGGTACATGCCCTTGACCGGAATCGAACTTGGGACCTTCCAGTCCGAAGGCCGACACTCTATTCACTGAGCCAAACCGGTGTCGGCTGGACAGCTTGGATTTTAGAGAGAGCTTCTTTACATCGACCTCGAATCTGTCTGCCCTTCTAAGTTCACCCATTGGTCTTAATTATACAGAGACTAGCCCTGCTTTCCTAAGTTTAGATCTGAGCCTTTTAGATTCTTAGAAACAGCAGTTTTGTTTCTCTTTAGTCTTCTCCATTCTTCTTCCCTTAATACAATTCCAAGGCTTCAGGAAGATCCCAACAAAATATCTTTAGTCATAATGCTGACCTCCGTAAATGGCAGCTTTTTTTTTTTTTTTAATATATTTTATTGATTTTTTACAGAGAGAAAGGTAGAGGGATAGAGAGTTAAAAACATCGATGAGAGACATCGATCAGCCGCCTCCTGCACGTCCCCTACTGGGGATGTGCCCACAACCAGGACACATGCCCTTGACTGGAATCGAACCTGGAACCCCTCAGTCCACAGGCCGACGCTCTATCCACTGAGCCAAACCGGTTTCGGCAAATGGCAGCTTTCACATTTCTCCAGAGTCACAGATGTTTGGTGTCACAGATGTTTAGGGCCATGACATTAAAGTATGAAACTCTCTAACTAAGGCTGTTATATCTGTCTGTCTCATGAGCAGCACAAGGAAAGAACAGGAGGACAAAACCAATATCGGAGCGCAACTAGAACATCTCCTTAAACTGTTCACCAAAGGGTTGGCTCTCCCTGGAGCACACGGTGCTCTCCTTCCCCTTTTCTTCCTCCAGGGCGCAGACCTTCTCTTTCTCTCTCCTGAGCTCCGAGGCCCTTTGCCTCTGTACCTTGTTTCCTGACCCGCGCAGCCCAGCTGGCTCACTTCTTCCAGCTCACTTCTTCTGTCCGCGACTTTCTAAATAAACTTCTGCTTGAATTAAGAAAAGAAAAATTCACCAAAGGACTGCACCCTCTTCCTGGGTTGTATGACCACTCCCTTTGTCTTTTGAAGTAATACTCCCATTTCATTACTGGAGAAGAAAATAAGATGTGGCTTGATTCAAATAAAGTAAATATTAGAACGGAAAGTGGTATTTAAGAGTATCTGGTCTTAGTTATTCATTTTGTAGACCAGACAACATATGCCTGATTTGATGATGATAAGTAGTAAACTTACTATTTGCTAAAACCCTTAAGAGAAGAGTCTTCATAACTAGCCATTCCTATATGCCAGATTAATGCCACACAGATGATTTTATAGTCACAAAGAAAAGCATTATTGTATACTGGAGGTATCCAGTAGTCATCATACTAAATGCATAGTTATGTTTCTTTCTTTTTTTAATTTTTTATTAATGTATTACATGTATACATATCTTCCCATTGCCCCCCCCACTCCCATGCATACCCTAAACCCGCCCCCCAGTGTCTTATGTCCATTGGTTATGCTTATATGCATGCATATGTAGTTATGTTTCTTATCTGCAATGATGGTTCTTCCAGATAATATCTTCTGATGGGATTCAACATGGAATAACTAACTTCACCTATGATATAATCTGGGCCAAATGTTGAATTAGAATATACAAAGTTCAATGAATGGTACAGGGACACCTGAGTATTCACATACAAAAGAATGAATGTGGATCTTTTCCTCACACATCTATAAAATTAATTCCACGTGGACCAAAGATATGCCTAAAGGCACTAGAATGATAAAAGTCTTAGGAGGAAGCATAAGTGCACATTTTTGTGACTTTGAATTAGGCAGTAATTTCTTAAATATGACACCAAAGGCACAGGGAACAAAAGAAAAAAAATAAATTGGCCTTCATGAAAATTAAAACCTTTTATGCATCAATGACTATTATATAAAAAGTAAAAGGAAGGCTTACAGAATGAGAGGGGAGGAAATATTTCAACATTCTGTATCTGCTAAAGGTTAGTTTCCAGAACATATGAAGAATAATACACTCAATTTAAAAGTGGGCAAAGGACTTGAATAGACATTTCTCCAAAGAAGATAAAATAACCAATAAACACATGAAAAAGGTTCCATATTATTAGTGGTCTTTTAGAAGATAGTAGCAGTGGTAGGGTTGGGAGCCTGGGATAGGGGAGAAATGGGTGTGACAATGGATACGGGATTTGTTTTGAGAGGTTGAAAGTATTATAAATTTATATTGTGATTATTGCACAACTTCGTGGATACACTAGAAATCATTGACTTGTACACTTTAATGGGTGAATTTAATGATATGCAAATTATATTTCAACAAAGATATTTTTTTTAAAAAGACAGACCCCTAATCCTGAACTGAGTCTTCCTGAAATTCTAATATACAGAAACCAAGAGAGCATAAAATGAGGTTGGTTTTTAAAAAGAAAAGAAAGCTAATTAGAAAACTCCCAAGATATACTAGCTACGGTGTTTGAATTATGTAGACATCTGTGCGCCCGTGGCAGTCTTTTAAAACAGAACATTAATTGTCTTGCCTTAATGTTTTGGGAGATGCTATGTGTTAGCCAAACAAACAACTCGCACTTTAAGCAGGTTTTGCGGGTAAGCAATTCTTTGGATCCGGAACCGCTCAGCAGTGCTAAAATCATTCAGTCCCAGTGACCCTGGGCTAGTGCTTCGGCTCCTACCGATGGCCCTCCTTGTCCTGTGGGTGAAGGGGAGGCACCCCGGATAGCCTGTCAGACCCCCTTTTATCCCAAACTTCTGGGGCTGACACCTTGTGTCCTGCTTATCACTGGGAGAAACGAGGCAGCAGCAGGTGAGCTGAGAGTATTAAGATAACATGGGGAAAGGGGAACCTGTTATAAACGGAAATGCTAGGTCTCCTCCACCCCCAAACCCTTGCATGGGTGAGGCCTAGGAACTGACATTTTCTAGAAGCACGCCAAGAAATGGAGAGACATGGCGGGTGTCTCTGGAAAGCAGTCACGGCAAGAAATCAGGATCCTCCTTCCCTCCTGTGCCTCAGGGCTCAGGTGGACACTCAGCTGCCATCCGCAGCTGCTTCCTCCAAACCGGGGCCTAAACCTCTTCCTCTATTCAGTCTTTTAGAAGCCAGTTAACACCGCTATTGATTTGCTTCTCTTTATATGTCGAATGCTACGTAGAGTGGATGCTGGGGGTATTAAAAGATCCTGCCGATTATACTTAAACCAGTGGTTCTCAGCTTTCCTCATGCTGCGACCCTTTCATACAGCTCCTCATGGTGTGGTGACCCCAATCATTTATTTTCGTTGCTACTTCATCACTGTAAATTTGCTACTGTTAGGAATCGTAATGTAAATGTCTGATATGCAGGATGTCTTAGGCGACCCCTGTAAGAGGGTCGTTCGACCCCCAAAGGGGTCGCGACCCACAGGTTGAGAACCGCTGAGTTAAACCGTAAGGGCGCTGCTGATGGAGAAATAACTCCGGGAGAGCGGAGATCGGGAAGATGAGAAGCCAGAGAGGCTATAGTCTGTTATGTGACACTGCAGTTCTCTCTCTGGACAGAAACTTGACCGCGGGCGAGCACAGTGCTTTGACCAGAGGTGTCATTAAGAATTAAAAGGACTTAGGGGACAGATATAGCAATAAGACTTCCCCGGGCTCAGCCACGGACCCGCCTTAACAATCACGTGGTGTTTACGGTGCTCTGGGCGCTGTTCCAGGAACGCTAGCTACATAAACTTCATTAATCTTTAGTGCACGTGACGGGCTATTATTATCTCTCTTTTAAACAGGAGGAAATGGAGGCAGAGAAGCTAAGGAGATTATGAAGATTGGGGAGCAGAATGTGAACCCAGAGTCCATGAGGCTTAAACGTGAAATAATCTTGTGCACTAGAGTTAACTGTGCAACGGACTACGCTGTGCCTCTGGCTTTGGCTTTAGCAAAATCTTTCACCACAGCAGGGTAATGCTGTGCCAGTTTGTCTTTAACGAAAAGAGCTGAAGGTTTAACTGGTGAACTGTCATGCTGTTTGATCTAGTAACTGAAATATTGTGACATGAAAAACAGAAAGACAGCTAAAGTTCTATTAGAAATGAGTGACTTCAGTCGCGGCCGGTGTGGCTCAGTTGTTTGGGTGTCGTCTGGTGTGTAGAAAGGTTGCTGGTCGGATTCTTGGTCAGGGCAAATGCCCAGGGTGCAGGCTCGATCCCCAGTAGGGGGTGTGCAGGAAGCAGCAGATGGATGTTTCTCTCTCCCTTCCTCTCTCTCTCTGAAGATCAACAACATTTATTTTAAAAATGAGTGACTTTAAGGAATTGCTTACAATTAAACATTATTCTATCTTTTGGTGTCAGGAAACTACCCTTAGTTAAGTATTGATTTTTAGCAGAATGCATGTGACTCTAGCCTGAACACTCACAGACAAGACCTGGTGTTGTCCTTTTTAAAAATATATATATTTTATTGATTTTTTACAGAGAGGAAGGGAGAGGGGTAGAGAGTTAGAAATATCAATGAGAGAGAGAGAGAGA
This sequence comes from Lasiurus borealis, assembly GCA_004026805.1. NCBI lineage: Eukaryota > Metazoa > Chordata > Mammalia > Chiroptera > Vespertilionidae > Lasiurus > Lasiurus borealis. Next base: position 20,050 of record PVJN01009959.1, read on the forward strand.
CATCGATCAGCTGCCTCCTGCACATCTCCTACCTGGGATGTGCCTGCAACCAAGGTACATGTCCTTGACTGGAATTGAACCTGAGACCTTTCAGTTCCCAGGCTGACGCTCTATACACTGAGCCAAACCAATTATGATGTCCTTTTAACTTGGGCATTCTGACACATATATAGTGGTATCTCATTTTGGTTTTATTTTGCATTTCCCTAATGGCTAATACTGTAGAGCATCTTTTTTAAAAGAAATGTATTTCTGTTCTATTTGAATATATTCTTTTGTGAAATATGTTAATTTCTTTTGTCCATTTTGTAATTGGGTTGTTTGCCGTCTTAAGCTGTACTTCTTTGTGTGTCCTGGATAACAGTCCTTTATCAGAAATATATTTTGCAAATCGTTTTCCCCGGTTAAGAAGCAGTGCTTAAGCGGGAAATTTGTAAGTCCTGGGAGACAGGGTCCCAAAAGCAGGCAGTTGAGTGACCCAGGTCAACATGTCGGGCTGGTGGAACTGAGTTCTGAACCTCATCCTGAAGCAGGTCCGTTCTAGCCATGGCTGGTTGTTTGTGTTTTGTTTTAATGCCTCAGGCTAGGGAAGAACCACTTGCTGTGCATGAACAGCCCGCCGCGCACGGGCTGGTGACAATCTAAAGGGAGAGCAGGGACATGAAGAGGAAGGCGGTGTCCATTCTGGTCATCAGCAGCGAATAGAACACCCGGTTATGGCCATGGCCACAGGCGTGTGCGGAGCAAGGAGGAAGAGGCAGTCCGTCAAGAGAAAGCGGGGACTAGTAAGGAACTAATAGGAACTTGGGGCCACTGGGAATGGCGGCTGCCGTACGCAGGCAGAAGGTTGGCTTTCGGAGAGCAAGTTCTAACAAGAGCAGAGAAAAGTGAGACCCACCCTGGGTAAACACTGGCAGTCCCAGCAAGCACTCCGTCCAAATGGGTGGAACGGGAAGATGAGGGGACATCTTCAGAAGTCTAGAGCAGAGCGGGCAGAAGGTTCCAGCAATCCAGGCTCTGTCCAGGAAATCTCTGAGGATCAGGGCGGAGGGAAGAGAGGAAGACCTGGCCAGAGGCACTGAAGTATGGGTAGAAATGGGAAGTGGACTCAGAAAGGCAAAGGGCCCCTTCCTGCCTGCTTGTGACCCTAAGAAAGAGAAGAGCTGCCGCAGACACCCCGAAGGTGACTTCCCTTCCCAGGGGGTGTCGGGGTGGTGAAGGCTGCTGCTCAATAGTCACTGGCTAGCCTGACTGTTTCCAAAGCCACTGATTTGGGGGGTAAAGAGGGTTATTGTGTAAATTTACTGGCTTTTTTTTTTTAATTCCAGGAGAGGGGCAACAGCAGGCTAACTAGTCGTCCATTAGAAGCATTACCAATAAAGAGTAAATTAAAAAAAAAAAAAAGAATGAGGACAGCGTCTAGGGCAGGAACTGAAAAGCAGGTGGGGACAAGGGAATAAACGCATGAGGGCCTGCTGGCCAAGCTAGGCTTCCATCATGCTATCAGAAAGGACGGGGCCTGGGAGATCGTGACCTTGTATGTTGTATTCTTCTTCCAGAACTGTTTTATCAGAAAACAGCGCGTTGATGTAGACAGTGCCTTAGTCAGTGTCCTACTCTGCGGTGTCTGAGGCTGACTTTGTACTTAGGGAAGCCAGCCAGCTCTCCCGGGTGGATCATTAAACTAGAATTCTTTTCTTGGCACACGACGTACTACCTTATGTGTGACCTTGACCTAAGGCAAACCATCCGTCTGTCCAGAGGAATGACCCCGGGGGAAGGCACCGCTGCCTCCACTTCAAGGACTGTTCTGGTTTCTAGGTGCTTAGAGAGAAGGCTGGGAGGGCTCCAAAGGTAATGTCTAAGGAGGACTTTCAGCTTCCTCAGTAAAAATGTTGTGTAACTGTAAGCAAAGGAATTCTGGTGACTCAGCATTAGGATACTGTGTATCAGAATCTATATCTACATTCCGATGTTTTGTTCCTTGTTGTTGCTGTTGTTTTTAATCCTCACCTGAGGACACAGAGAGAGACAGAGACAGAGAAACACTGATCGGTTGCCTTCTGTATGTGCCCCAACAGGGATCACAGCCCAGACAGATATGTACCCTGACTGGGAATCAAACCCGCAACCCTTTGGTGCACAGGATGCTGCTCACCCTGCTGAGCCCCTCTGGCAGGGTAAGTGTGAGCTGTTGTTGTTTTTGAACTTGGCTGACGTCCGGAGAGAGATAGCACATGCTCACTCAGCACTGCATGTTGAATTTTATATCATCCTTTAAAATAGGAACTGCAGGAGATTTTCATCAAAGCTCAGAGACCTGACTTTCAGGCTTCCTCACAGAGAGTAGACTCAGTGTGACTCCTGGGTGACAAGTATTCCAATGAGAGAGAGCATTGCACATCATTTGAATGATCAACATGATAAGATACATCTTCCAGTGAAGTGATTGTCAGCCAATCTCATTTCAAGTGTTATTTCCAATGTACTTCAAGTTCTGTAGATTTTACATAATTATACAGGGCATGTTTTCATGAAACATTGTAAGCTATGATTTTGGTACTAACAGTTTATCCTTAACACTAGTACTTAACTCAGAGAAAGTCAGAGAATGAGATCAAAGCACTAAAATGGGGATGCTTGTGAACTTTGAAGGAGAGAATATCATTTGGATTTTGTGTGTATGTGTGCATGTATAAACATAAAGTGGTTATATGAAAGGGACGTCTAAAAGAAGAAACAGTGAAAATGGCTGCACGTTTCAAAGTTCAGTGTGAGATCAGCAGTATGCTCAGTCCAGGTGACCCGAACAAAGTTGTGGAGGAGAAAGGTGAACAAGAAAATCAGGGAGCAGTAAAAGTAATGATTGGAGTCAGGTGGTAACAGTAAAATTAAGAAACTTGAACCTCATGGAAAAAATCACAGCTATAAAAGGGGCATTTAAGATAGGAAATAATGGAAGAGATAATTTTAGGGTCGTTAAAGGAGGTGGCAGCTCTGGGTGTGAAGAGAAAGGATTAATTTTAAATGTGTCTCAGAAATAAGGGAAATATTTGTTGAGAGACAGGGGAAGAAGAAGGAGTACAGGTCAGTTGAGTGTTGTATAGTGATGCCAGACAAGAGTCCCCCTGAGTATTTGGACCATTTTTGGTTCCTGTACTTTCACAGGAGAATTGGTGAACCACGGGTCATTCAAGACTCCAGGGTGTGAGAAATGGCAGATATCTGCCACAGGTCTGCCGTGAGGAAGGAAGGTCTCGCGTGGCTCTACATTGCTCAAAAGAGAACAGTAGGTCCAAGGAAAGTTAGAGGGAGTCAGATTTTGTCTGACACAATGTCCTGACTCTTTGATGTGCCCCTTTAACAGAACGGGCTATTGTAATGTTTCCCACCAGGACCAGGCACCGTCAGTGCTGTAGGCATTGGAGAAACTGCTCTCTCAGGTGGAGTGGTCAGCTGCTGATGGTCCTTCCCATGGTCCACAGGGGTGGTGGCCATTTCTTCTGGAATATGATCATGTGACCAGCCCCAGTGTTGACCCGAGGTCAGTAAGGTTAGGTACCTGGGAGCTGGACTCGAGGGACAGGCTTTGCATATGAATGTCCATGCAAAGAGGAAGCCCTACAGTTTTCCCCTTCACTTCCAACTGAGTTGTCACTATTAGCACTTGAGAGTGACTATCCCGCTCTCCATAGGCTGCATGAGTGGAAGCAGCCAAAGCCCCAGCTGTGAGATGGATTGTCTCTTGAGTTTTTTATCTCGAGCTTTAGGGGAGAAGGGGCTGCGGACAAAGCTGGGAGGATCAGGAAGGCGAAGCTCGTCATATACTATATAGAGACCTACCTTCCTCTCTCTCTCTCTCTCTGTCTCTCTCCTTTCTTTCTTATCTAAAGGTGAAGATGACAAGGCACTTTTCCTCAAGCAGCTCTGTGAAAACCATCATGTGAGTTAATGTGCTAACTGAAGTGGAGAGCAAAGCGCTCTAAATGCAATGAGGAGGGACCAATTAGTTGTGTGTGTGTGTTATGCAGGCAGACTGTGGCAAAAGCAAGGTTCACAGAGGACATATTAGCGGGCCCTGGAAAGATGAGTATGGTTTCACCATGCAGAGAAGAGGAAAGGGCAGAGGAGAGGCATGACAGGAAACAGCATGAGAAAAGAACTTACATTCTATTTAAAATCTAGAAATCTGTCCTTAGGATATTCTTGACTAAATAAATCAGTATGTGTCATCATACCAGCCTATCTAAGAAAAGAGCAATATGCAAATTGACTATGCCTCCACTACACTCACAAGCCACGCCTGCCAGCCAATCAGGATCAAGTATGCAAATTAACCCAACCAAGATGGCTTCGGCCACAGGGAGAGCTGGAGGCTTGGGTTGCACCTGCAATGGAGGGAGCCAAGCTTTCCACCTGCCCTGGCAGGCCCAGGTCTCCGCTCAAGGCTATAAAGTTTCAATTATAGAAGATAAATCCCAACAAAAATAGTGGCAGCCACAGAGCTAGAGAGAGCACAAGGCTTGGGTTGTCCTTGGCAATGGAGGAAGCCAAGCCTCCCTGCCTCCCTGGCCGGCCTACACCTCCACTCAAGGCTACAAAGTTTCAATTGTAGAAGATAAATAAATCCCAGACACCAGAGCCTCTGCTTGGATCACCAGGGGGCATGGCAGGCCTGCAAACTACCATAGGCCTCTCACTCAGGCTGCTCCACACCCCAAGGGAACCCCACCCTGATCCAGGACACCCTTCAGGCAAACCAGCTGGCCCCACATGTGCACCAGGCCTGTATTTTATCTAATAAAAGGATAATATGCAAATTGACCATCACTCTAGCACACAAAATAGCTGCCCCGTGTGGTCAAAGATGACTGCACCCATGTGGACACAAGATGGCCATCACAAGATGGCCAGCAGGGGAGAACAGTTGGGAGAGACCAGGTCTGCAAGGGAGGGCAGTTGTGGACGATCAGGCCAGCAGGGGAGAGCAGTTGGGAGGGACCAGGCCTGCAAGGGAGGGCAATTGGGGGCAACCAGGCCTGCAGAGGAGGGAAGTTGGGGGCAACTGTGCCTGCAGGGAAGGGCAATTGAGGGGGATCCAGGCCTGCAGAGGAGGGAAGTTGTGGGTGACTGGGCCTGCAGAGAAGGGCAGTTGGGAGGGACCAGGCCTGCAGGGGAGGGCAGTTAGGGGTGACCAGGCCTGCAGGGGAGCACTTAGGTATCAATCAGGCTGGCAGGGGAGTGGTTAGGGGGTGATCAGGCTGGCAGGCAGAAGCGGTTAGAGGCAATCAAAAAGGCAGGCAGGTGAGTAGTTGGGAGCCAGCAGTCCTGGATTGTGAGAGGGATCCCAGATTGGAGAGGATACAGGCTGAGCTGAGGGACCTCCCCCCTCGGTGCACCAATTTCATGCACTGGGCTTCTAGTAATATAATTTACCAATAGCAAAAATGGCCTATATTTTAGGTATGAAATCTTTCATTAGTGTTATTAGTGATGGGAGTTGGAAACTTAAGCATATCCTGTCATACAGTTATTTGTAACATAAGGCATGGTTAGCACTTGGTTTTGTGCTTCAGTTTTATTTTTGACATACAGTTTGACGTGCACCGTGTACTAGGTATAATGAATTTGATTTGCCACAAGTGAGGCACTGGAAAAATTGATGGTAAATAATCTACACAAAACTCAGATAAACCGTTTCGTCCCCCACTAGATGGCATAAGAAGAACCTAGAATGGCAGCGTTCTCACAGGCTTGATAAAAAAGGGTTCTACTTCTTTGGTTGCATGACTCAGTGTTTTATTCTAAAAGCAAGAACTCTAGAAATAATGTCTGTAATTATATGTCTTCTTTAGCACTGGTTTATTTTAGTAGATAATACAATTTATAGTGCCTTAAAATGACTGGAAATAGGAGAATATGGTGAACGATTATCAAACTCTTCGTAAAATAGATGAAGACCATTCTTTTTTCATCAAGCTATTTTTTTCCATTCATTCTTGATTTTCCTAGTTTAATTTTTTTTAAAAATATATTTTATTGATTGATTTTTTTTACAGAGAGGAAGAGAGAGATAGAAAGTCAGAAACATCGATGAGAGAGAGACATGGATCAGCCGCCTCCTACACGCCCCACAGTGGAGATGTGCCTGCAACCAAGGTACATGCCCCCGACCGGAATCGAACCTGGGACCTTCCAATCCGCAGGCCGACGCTCTATCCACTGAGCCAAACCGGTCTCGGCAAGACTAATATTTTTTCACATGGGTTTGTGGGGAGGCCCGCTCAGGGTGGAGGGGAATGTGAAGCGCCCAGGTCCCTGCCTTGGGAAGGGAAATACAGTGACCAGTTCTGCATTCTTGTGACCCTGGAAGACGAGGCCCTGTCACACCCCCTGCAGATGTCAGAGCCATAAAAGGAAGCAGTTTGTTGGTACCGATCAGGAGGGAACCACTCTGTGACCTGGGAAAGTGCACGCTCCTTTCAGGCACACGGGCCTCAGGGTTCCTCGCACGGTGGCTCCAATGTCCCGGGGCAGAGCTGCAGTGGAGGGGCCCCCGTGCTTGGGTTGACGGCGTGATCACGGGTACAAACCACGTGAATTCATCTCCCGGTGGAAGCCTGTCCTTGGCGTCACTGGGAGTGTCACGTCCCCAGCGTCCATTCCACACGCGTGCCTGGGGCGCCTTCCCTGTGCAGACTCTCTGGTGGCCCGTGAGCAGCGGGACCACTGCTAGACGGTGGCAGCGGGCAGGAGACAGGAATACGTCGCCTTCGGTCACCGTCTTTCCCTGTAGGAAGGTCCTCCTCAGCCTCTGGCGTTGGCAGCACCAGAAGGGAAAGAAACTCCCCTGTCCCGCAGCGCCCCCTGGCAGTCAGAACTGGTACTCCACTTAGGCAGAGCTTTGTCAGTGGAGGGGGGCCTGGCTCCAGGAGTGCCCGTTGCTTCAGTCCACGTGGGTGATCCTGGAACACACGATGGGAAAGAGATAGACACAGAACAACACATACTGGAGGGTTCCCTTTACGTGAAATATCCACGGAGACAGGAAGCAGGTCAGTGGTTGCCAGGGGCTGGAGGAGGGGCCTGCGGAGTGACGGCTACATGAGCAGGGAACTTCCTGTTGGTGAGGACTGTGTCCTGGAACTCTGTCCTGGTGATGGCCGAGGACATTGTGGATGTGCGAAACGCCACTGAAGTGGGCACTCTGAAATGGCAATGGTATGTGTTTCTAGGTTATGTCTATTTTACCACAGTAAAAAACTACATACAAAAAAATAGAATAAAATAAAAATCTTCCTTCAAAGGATGAGGATTGATAGTACACAGGACATAGAAAAGAATATGCCACTGGGATTGAATGGATTTCTTTCTTCTTCTTTTTTTAAAAAAATATATTTTATTGATTTTTTTTTACAGAGAGGAAGGGAGAGGGATAGAGAGCTATAAACATTGATGAGAGAGAGAGACATCGATCAGCTGCCTCTTGCACACCCACTACTGGGGATGTGCCACAACCAAGGTACATGCCCTTGACCGGAATCGAACCTGAGACCTTTCGGTCCTTAGACCGATGCTCTATCCACTGAGGCAAACCAGTTTTGGCTGAATGGATTTCTGAAAGATATACCCCCAGATGTTTTAAGCAAACGACTCCCAAGTTCACTTACCATCTCCCAACGAACAGCACAGCGCTGCACACATAGTTGTGATGAACACACACAGTCAAGCCAATGGGAGTCTCCAGAGGTGGGCGCAGTGGGCGGGCCTTCCTCAGCAGCAGTCCCCCCTGTTTCTCTCAGAACCCCCAGAAAGCATAAGCCTGGCATGTGAGATCCAGGACTTACCCCTCCCTGACCCCCACCCCTGAGCCCCCAGGACAAATAGGGTGTCTCCTGTGAAGTAACCTAAGAATGTAGGTTTTTTATGCTGGCGTTAATTTAGTGACGTTTACTCCTTCTGAGAACTCAGGAATTTATTTACAGCTGTGACCTTAACGTGTGCCCTTTCCTGTCCCCCCCCCCTCACTATTAGAAATCCAATGGCCCTCCAAAAACTCATCCCCTCCCATCGGGTGTCGGTTAAAAACGTTGACCTGAAAGCCGCTGCCGGAAAACCGGAGCAGGCGGTGAACTGTGTGACAGGAGACAAACGGTGCAGGCGTGGCCCTGAGGAAGGGCCGCTCTTTGTGCGGGCGCTTCTGGGAGGTTCTGGGTCCCCCCTCTCCCCATCACAGTGCTCGCAGCGCTCTCAGGCCAGACCCGAGGAGTGTGGCAGCGCTTTGCTCATGCCTGTGCCCCCCCCCGCCCCCCGAAGCAGGACGCCAGGGCTCCATGCCGCCTGGAGTGGGAACACCAGCTGGAGAAACCTTTTTAATCGCCCAGTGAACGTCTGAAGACCAATATGAAGAACGTAAAAGCGCCGTTTACAAAGCATAGCGTTAGTGCAAAGAGCAGCAATTCATTCCTGCTGCATCCATAACATCGTCTCTACTGTGGTTTCCTATATTTTTATTTGATACACACATTATTCCACTTTGCACGCCCACCAGTTGCGTGCATTCATAAAACAGATCTTTGTGCTGCTCAGCACACATAATATGAGCTGAGGATTTGATACAGTGCTATTAAAATTAAAACAATTTTTAAGAGCCTGCCAGATGGGTAAGATGTTTGCACTCTAGTCGTAACTATCATTTTGATGTGAAACCTACTTTAATGAATACCTGACAACGAAACCTCTTAAAGGAATGATTATCTTTGACATGAATATATTCAGCTACTGTTTATACAGTGGAATCTTAACTAGTTGATAAAAATGGCACAATATTACGATGAGTACAGAAAACACCACATAAAGAAAATGTAAAGGCTGCCTGGAAAGTTAATGACTAATTCTGGTGTCTGAGTTGATGCTTCAGGGACGACGTACTCGGAGAAAACCCTGGTTAGAGCATCACTACCAGACAAAGAGGTCCGTTGCCCGTGCGCACCAAAACCCTGTAAGACACAAACACGAGTTTACGACCAAGAGAGTGAGGGTTTGCTAGTGGAGCGATGGGGCCGCGCCGGGGTGACTGATGCGTAAAGACCTGGCTCCCCGATGCCTTCCAGGCAATGGGTCATATGGGGAAATGGTTACTCCTGCCTGAAGGAGCCGGGGTCATTGTCTCTGCCGACGGGTGGGCGGTAGGGTGGGAGTCATTGACCTTCGCATCTGGTCCTGATGTCGGCCATGGCGTTGTTCTGTCTAATTTCTCAAGAACTTGTTCAGGGGGTCATTCCACTTTTCTGCATTGGAGCTGAAACACAACTGAGATATTATCCTTAGTTTGATGGAAAACTCTGTCTCATGGTCAATAGACCCAAGATCTTGTTCCGAAGACTGTTCAATGCTGATCAGACCTCAATGTCCTGAGAGCTTAATGATTAAGGAAGGGAGAGGGACATGGGTGAGTTGGGTGCTGGGTGAGGCTGAAAATAAAACCTTGTCCCACAGCTCCCATAAGCTGTCCTCCTCTTTTTAAATTTATTTTTCTTTTGGGTTCTTCGATGGAGTGATTTTTTTTCTACCCTGTCTTCTCATTCACTGATCCAATCCTCAGCTTCCCCTAATCGGCGGGGTATCCTTCCAATGTGTTCTTTATTAGCACTATGTCATTCTTTATTTCCGACTGCTTTTTTTTCATAGTTACTGTATCTTTTCTCATGCTGTTGAGCATATTTACGTCATTATTCTGAACTCTATATCAGATAAATTTCTTATCTCCATTTCATTAATCTCTTCTGGAGAATTCTCTGGCTCTTGCATTTGTTTTTGGTTTTTTTTTTTGTCTCCCCATTTTGACTGTTTGGATTAGTGACTGTGTATTAGAAAGATCTGCTACATCTCTCCATCTCTAGGGTAGGAAAATGTCAAATGCTGTTTCTGACTAACTAGATCAGGCAAAGACTCAGAAGCATCCAGAGACCACTTCTACCTGCAGACTGGATTCAGTCTTGAGGGCATTCTGAGAACAACACCTTAGTAAGGGGTTAGGCAAATGGCGCCCTTTTGTGGGCATTCTGAGAACAGTACCCTAGTAGGGGATTCAGTCCAATGGCTTTTAATTGAGCGCAGAGAAAAGTCAGTTTGGAGGTGTCAGAAGTTCCCCACTTTGGCCATTAAAGCTGATATCATTTTGGAATTTTCCCATTTTTGTAGATACTTTCAAGTTGAAATTCTTACGAACTGTACATGTACCCTGCTGGAGTATTAATGGGGGCTGTGATTCTTGGGGATTTCTCAACCTTAGAGGTGCAATTTCCCATCTCTCTCTCTCTTTTATATCTGCACAGTCTGAACACACTTTCCAGGGATGTTATGTAGTACAGTGAAGGTGCTGCTTATGGGTTCAGCTCCATGAGGCTCTCACCCTTTGAGCTGCCATTCAGCCCTTTCATCAGTTTCTCTCTCAGCTGTCTGAGACAACTGAAGGGCCTGGGCCCTGGCAGACCAAACCTGATGGGAGCCCCGGGACAACAGTCTGTGAGTTACAGTGGAGTTGGGACCTCCCTGTGGGTCTCCTGCATGTCATGAGGAATAACCTCTGACCCCTCCACAGAGATCTTAGTTGCCTACGCACACCCGAGCATCGGGCAGGAGGGAGGATGTGCCCCTTTCTCTTTGGAGCTGAAGGAGCTCGGCTCTTTTTTTATTTTTATCTTTTATTTTTTAAAAATATATTTTATTGATTTTTTACAGAGAGGAAGGGAGAGGAATAGAGAGTTAGAAACATCGATGAGAGAGAAACATGGATCAGCTGCCTCCTGCACGCCCTCTACTGGGGATGTGCCCACCACCAAGGTACATGCCCTTGACCAGAATCGAACCCGGGACCCTTCAGTCCGCAGGCCAGCGCTCTACCAGTTTCGGCGCTCGACTCTTTTAAATGGCGAAGGTGTCTGCTCAGATTCTCAGAAAGCAATTCCAATCGAAAGGCCTAAGTCAAAACCTGCACCCATTTTCCCTCTGGTCTCGCCTTATAGCCTGGGTTCTGATAACACTTAACCTCAGGTCCACGCTGAGGATTTTAAAATACAGCTTAGATCAGTGGTCAGCAAACTCATTAGTCCACAGAGCCGCAGTTTGCCGACCGCTGGCTGAGATAAAGCCAGACCCTCTACCAAAAGCAAGGGAAGGTCCCGGACCCAAGAGACCACTCATCCAAGTCCACCCAGTGGGCAGGGAATCGGCAGGCTCAGGGCCCCTTTCTGGGTCCTGGCACTGAGACTGGGCACGCAGGGCAGTCCTGGGTGAGCGTCTTTGGAATCCTGCCCACTGTGCTCAGTAATGTTATGGTCAAAAAACAAAACAAAACAAAACAAAAACCATTCAAACCTGTAAAGGGTTTTTGTGAGTTTATTTGAGCCAAACTGTCAACAGCTGCTGGGAAGCAGACTCTCAATGTACTGTATTGAGATAGCGCTCTGAAAAATGGCGGCTTTTCACTTGGTTTTATAAATTTCCATTGGAGGAGGAGACGTTAGGGTTTCCATGAAATCCATCGGTAATAAATTAGGGAGGTGGGAGAAAGCAAAGCGGGGAAACCTCTGTGACTGGATAAAAAGGGAAAGGATGGACATACGCTGCTTTTACGTAGGTGGGTACCGGATAGTTAACAGTTAGTGACAATTAACGTGATAACAGTAATGAGGAGGGAATGTGTGGTTTCTGCCCTGGTCCCAGTAATTGCACTTTTCGGGGTCCAGAGAAAAGGAAGTTACAAGCTGACATTTCACAGGAATGTTGTGTTAGAGGCAAAAAGACAACAGGCTCAGCAAAGACCAATGTTGAACTTTGTCAGGAAGGATACAGGACATGACTTCCCACCTATGTAAGAGATGGGTAGGAGATGCTTTCAGGACTCTGATCAGACCATTCAGAACCTATAAATTGCTTTTTAAATTAAAGGTTTTGATTTCAGATCATCCTTTGTGGCTAATTTAGGACTCGTTAGTTTGCAGAGTCGCAAGGCAGGCCTTCCCTGAGTTAGGGTAGCATGTGGCCCCTTCTCGCCCACATCAGAATGTCCACAAGAGGGCACTACTGCAACTCCTCCCTGACTAGGGTGCTGTTCTCAGGATGTCCACAAGAGGGCACTATGGCATATGAGCAAGTAATCAGTTCTTGCAGCATGTTCCAGAAAGAAGGTAATAAAATGGCCATAATCCTAACCGGTTTGGCTCAGTGGATAGAGCGTCCACCTGTGGACTCAAGGATCCCAGGTTCGATTCCAGTCAAGGACATGTATCTTGATTGCGGGCACATACCCAGTAGGGGGGTGTGCAGAAGACAGCTAATTGATGTTTGTCTCTCATCAATGTTTCTAATCTCTCTCCTCCTTTCCTCTCTGTAAAGAAATCAATAAAATATATTTTTTAAAAATGGCCATAGATGCCCTCAAAGCGCTTTCAAAATTTAGAAACTAGTGCATCTAAGTCTCCAAAAAGTGCTTTATTTCACTGTCAGAAGGCATGTTCACATACCTTGGAAATCTACCGCTTACTCTAGTTTGCGCTTCGTTTTACCCAAATTTTTGGTCTCTTGAAACTCTCCTTAGGTGGGAAGGGATAGGTAGGAGATGCTTTCAGACCATGCAGAACCTTTCGATTGTGTGTTTAAAAAATATATTTATGTATAGTTTGTATGCGGTATACCCAAAATACATGTCTTGGAAAGAAGCTGAGAATGTAATACTCTACCAGCACCCTTACCAAGTGTTTGAAGCCCTGGTAGGTAGTATACACTAGAACAAATATTATCCACTTGACAGGGAAACAAAAAAATCCCCTTGAAAACTGTCAAGCTGAAACTAAGACATAGCATATTTTTGCATGTTCTTTCCCAAAGTGAATAACTTAGACCATAAGTTATACAGATAATACATATATTATACATGTAAATGAGATGATTCCATGTTCTGCAGTCTTCTGTATTGACCCTTCTTTAAAAAAATATTTTTATTGATTTCTAAGAGGAAGGAAGAGGGAGAGAGAGATAGAACCAACAATGACGAGAGAATCACTGATCGGCTACCTCCTCTACATACCCTACTGGGAATCGAGCCCGAAACCTGGGAATGTTCCCTGACTAGTAATCCACCTGTGACCTCCTAATTCATAGGTCACGTTCAATCACTGAGCTACAACAGCCAGGAAACCTTTTTTCAACATTTAACTAAAAACGAGTCTAATTTCCATCTCACATAATGAGGAACTTCAGTATCATCCTCCAACCCCCACATTTCTGGGGGGTTTTCTTCTCCTGGGCGTTTTTTAAATTCCAGACTGTCACTGCTGGCTTTGTGTACAAACTAACAATTTTGGGGGGCATAAGTACGTGAGTGAAATGTAGGATATATTTAAGAATAATTAAGCCATTTAAGAATTGGGTTGAATGATTCTTTCTCAAGAGGGAGATTTCTGGACAAATTCACACAATAGTATGTGGTCTCATAGAGGGAATTTCTAGATACCAATCTTGTGTTATACTAAGTGCAAGAACACAGACACACATGGCTATCTGCGGTGTGATCCCTTTATAGGACATTCTGGAAAAGGCAAAGGGACAGAGGCAGAAATTCAGTCAGTCCTTGTGTTGGGGGTGGAGGTGGGGCTGAATTTACAGGAGGGCAGGAGGGAGTGCTGTGGGGTGACTGTGTCCCCCGTCTTCCTCCTGGTGTCCTCACACTGCTGGGCATATTTGTCAGGTCTCATCAAACTGCACACTAAAAGGGGTGAATGTCGCTGTATTATTGATTCACCCTCCATAAAACCGACATACTGTATTTAAAAATGGGGGTGGGGATGGGGGGACAAAACACAACGCTAGGCTTTGGGGCGAGCTGCCCCCGAGGTAGGAAGGATGTGTGGGTTCCCTGCCCCTAAGCTACTTCCCTTTTTGGCATTTCACCCATCCTTTACCCTCAGATGTGACACAACAGGTCAGGGGTGGAGTGGATTTGCTGCTCTCCACTCCCTGCGGTCACAGCTCCCGTCTTCACCTCCAGGGTTTCCTCGGGGCCTTCTCTGTCTGGTAGGGATTTGAGATCAGTCTTCTTCCGTCCGCCACTAGCCTCCTCTCTGTGCTCCACAGTTTCCAGCTGACTGTGCCCTGGAAACTGGCATCTCAGTGTAGATGCTGCCGGCAGGTTGAGTGGTTGTCTATTCACAAACTTGGACACCCTCTGTTTTCAGGCTGAAGACCTGGGTTCGGTGGATTTTATTTGGTTTGTGGTTGTTGCCAACATTGTTTGTGGTGGGGGGGTATGTTGGGAGATTCTGATTGGTGCCCCCACCATTCTCTTGGCACCTAGAAGCCTTCCTAAGGGTTAGTCTCTCTAAACCGGTCTCATTTGCCAAAAGACCCAGCGAGTCCATGGACTCAGATGATCGCATCTTGTTCTCCAAGCTCCTGTGTCAGTGAAGAATGAAATTGGGCTATGGGTTAAGGCACTGGTCGGCAAACGGCGGCTCGAGAGCCACAGGCCGCTCTTTGGCCCCTGGAGTGTGGCTCTTCCACAAAATACCACGGCCTGGGCGAGTCTATTTCGAAGAAGTGGTGTTAGAAAAAGTTTAAGTTTAAAAATGTGGCTCTCAGAAGGAATTTCAGTCGTTGTGCTGTTGACATTTGGCTCTGTGGACGGATGAGTTTGCCGACCCCTGCGTTAAGGAGACCCAGAGAAGAGTGGTTTAAACAAATGGGGGTGTTTTCCTGGTGTAGCAAGAGGCAGGTGGTGGCGGCGGCAGCCGTTCACTAGCACAGTGAGGCCAGAGTTGATAGCTCTGTGACTTTTTTTTTCCAGTGAGATAATATGTTTTTCTTTTTATTGTTTAAACCGTTCTCCATGGTTACCATAGTTACAAAAGGCTGCTCCTCCTCCAGCATTGCATCTAGCATTCAACTATGAAGAAGGGCAGAGCGTAATGGGCAAAAGGCACTTGTGGGCTGTCTCCTACACGTCAGAGGTTTTTCCTAAAAGCCCCTCCAAAAACGTTTGCTCGCCCCTGGTTATCCAGAACTGGGTGAATGGCAACTTCGAGCTGCAAAGGCGAATGTGAAATTCGGTCTTTGTTTTTTGTTTCGTTTCTCCTAAGTAGATCATTGCCTACAATAAAATTCTGATACATGCTCCAACGTATTTCTGGATTCTTTTTTCTTTTCCAGTTTGGTGTTTTTTGCTTCTTTGTATTTCAAATCTTTGACTTGATTCTTGTGATCCTCTAGTCTGCTATTAGATCTCTGTATATTATTCTTTATTTCAGCAGTGTATGCTTAATATCTAGTTGGTTCCTTTTTCATATCCTTGAAAGTCTCACTAAATTTATTGGCCTTTTCTAGAAAATTCTTGAAAAACCTTATAACCATGGTTTTGAACTCTATATCCAGTTGTTTGCTTTCCTCCATTTCTTTCATTTGTGACCTGTGTCTTTGTCTCTGCATTTTGGCTGCTTCCCTGAGTTGAAAGAGTGGCTTTGTGTGCTAGATGTCCCATAGGGCCCAGTGGCTCAGCCTCCCCAGGTACCTGAGGTGGACACTGTTGGTGAACCCCTTTTATGGGCTGCATGCACAGACTTGTTTTAGTTAAACCTTGGTTGTTGTTGGCATCACTGGGAGGAATTGACCTCCGGGCCAATTGGCGGTGAGGATCAGCTGTGTCTCTGATGGAGAATTTCTGTGCTGGAGACACCCTTATGAGGCAAGACTTGCTTCAGTGGGGCCTTAGTGCTCACTGAGTCTACCCCCTGAGTGTGTCCCTTATGGATCTGAGGAGTTGTCTTCTGGATGGTCCCACTCTGACCCCTGAGTACACTGGCACTTGGATCTCCAAGGAGGTGCTAATTCTGCCTCTGCCTGAGGCCACCCAGCAGGAGCTACTGAGATATCTGCAGACTCCTCTTCTTTGTTTGGGTTTGGAGGTGCCCAGATGAAGCCCAGCTATGAAGCAGTGCAAGCTGCTGTGGGGCTTTGGGCCTTCTTTTGGATGTTCTAGGTCTCATGGACTCAGCTGCAGTTTGTTAGGTAAGTTTAGAATCGAAAGGACCAGGCCATTCATATGCAAAAGCCTCTGCACTCAGCTTGGATGGGGAGGAGTCTCAGGGAGGAGCAAACAGCAATGGCTTCCCATCAGCCTTGCCCTAAGAGGTCCCTGGTACTCAGTGTCCTGTGGTAATCGCTGAAAGCACCTCTGAGAGAAGGCTGCCCTCAAGATAGTCCAGTTTCTCCAGATATGAGTCTGGGTCCTCAGAGTCTCGCCTGGAACTGGAGTTCAGAGCAGATGGGAGCTTGTGTCTCCCTCCCACTTGAGAAAGACAGTCACGCACTCAGTTGCCAGCCCTCTCTGCGTGTGCACCTCTGTACCTCTGCACTTCGCAGCTCCTGTGAGTCTCAGTGCGCTTTCCTCTTTCCTTCTAGTTGTAGAATTTCCACTCAGCCAGCTTTCCTATGGTTCCGGATGGTGTCTGTTCTGTCTTTTAGTTGTAGTTTTGAAATAGTTGTGCGAGGCATCAGTGTAGGTGTTCACCTATGCCGCCATCTTGATTTCTCAAGGATATTGATTCTTATATAAAATGATCATGTTCTGGCTCTTCCTTTACTTTGATTCCAATCATTCTGGAAAAATTATTCTCTCTTTGAAAATAATTTACCTCTTGTAAGTATGCATGCCTGGGTAACTCCAGGATGAATAGACACTTAAAAAGCAGAAACATGCTGACAGCAGCTTGACTGATTCTGAAGAAAAGAACCAAGAGAAATATCACGAGTATGTGCCCTCTTTTAGGTGTGATACAAACTGAAGACGAATGTCCCTAACTTGGACCGAGTGAGAAAGAACTCTGAGTCTTTGCACGTGATTTGCATCGAACTCACATGCCTACACTACATACCGCAAGCCAGCTGCCTCTGCAGGTTTCCTACTCAGAGCAAAGAAAGCGGCCATTGTCCGAGCGAGGGAGGTGAGGAATGGAGACAGCAGCTCGGCGGGGACTCTACATTGTGCTTAAGCCGGGCTCTGCCACGAGGTCCTGCCACGAACTTGGCTCCTCTGCCCCAGCTCTGCCCTCCACCCCCGCCCCGGGGCAGGGACGCCCCCAGGTGCCAGGCCAGCGGGCCATGGAAACCAGAGCCAGTGCAGCAGCCAGGTGGCTGTGTTCCTTATCTGGTCTTTTGGTGCCTAGGGAGTAAAACTCTGCGCTTCTGTTTTTAACATCAGGGGTTTTCATTTTTGATTTAAAATAAAAAATAGCTGAAACTGGTTTGGCTCAGTGGATAGAGCGTCGGCCTGCAGACTGAAGGGTCCCAGGTTTGATTCCGGTC
The DNA here is from genome assembly GCA_004026805.1 of Lasiurus borealis. Lineage (NCBI taxonomy): Eukaryota > Metazoa > Chordata > Mammalia > Chiroptera > Vespertilionidae > Lasiurus > Lasiurus borealis. The sequence continues at coordinate 37,408 of PVJN01009959.1, forward strand.
AAGGGCATGGGGATGCGCCTGCAACCAAGGTACATGCCCTTGACCGGAATCGAACCTGGGACCTTTCAGTCCGAGGCCAATGCTCTATCCACTGAGCCACACCGGTTTCAGCGTGCATTGCCTTTTGACTTATGCCCTGCGCATACGGGTCCATCCTCTCTCTCACTCAGGGATTGCTTGCTTTCATTTTCAATGATGTCCCCAGTAGCTCTGTGGGCTCTCGACTTGCCCGTAAATGCACACTGACAGGGTTCAGGGGTGCCACGATGGCATTGCCAAAACCAGTAATAACCGATGAGTTTTAAAACTTACCTCTGGTGTTGAGAGTATTACCGGTGTCCCCCTTTTTCCACATTGACCCCTCCCTCCCACACCCGCCTCAGGCCTTCACCCCCCTGCTGCCTGTGTCCATGGCTTATGCAGATAGGCATACAGTTCTTTGGTTAATTTTTGTTAAATGGAGTTTCTAGGCAGAGATCCCACTTCTGAGCATCACGACTCCCCCCGGCAGAGCCAGACAAGCAATTACACCACCAGCTCCCTATCTTTTCTGTCTCTGCTCTTTCCAGTTACCGAATGCAGTGAGTGTATCAGACATCATGTTGTTATGGCTTCCGATACAATTCTTCTTATTCAATTTAGCGCCTCTTTCCGTAGCTAGTTATTTGCCGTACGTCTTGACCTGCAAACAGCTGAAGATCATTTTCCAGATAAAAAAGTGCACCTGATTTATCTCAATTTTCCCCTTTTTAAAAACTTGTGACTAGCAGGAATGTAGGATAGGGTTTCATTTGTGATAATTACCAAATTTCGAGTAAGTGGTAAATGGAAATTGCCCGGCATTGTGCGAGGAGGAGTAATTGAAGCTCTTTGTGGGAAGCAATTGGCATTTTAAACAAGCCTGTCTGCAGACACTGTTTGTGTAAAACTCTCTTCTGGCGCTCCAGGAAGCTGTGCCTTTAAATTCCTTTTCCTGTTACAGTTATGTCTGAGCGACAGAACTGCAGCCATCCATCTCTGTCAGTCCCTGCCGCCCACTGATGTACCCCCCACCCACTCCGCCGTGCCAGCCTCCGCTCTGCCTCACATCCACATTGTCCCCAGTCCCCCTCCCTGTCCCACTCGAGTGTCCCTTTCAGACGCATGCTTCTTGTTTGACCCATTTCTATGTGCCTGTGAGTCAGCAGAGTTTCGTCGATCTACACAGTAGGCCAGAGGCGACATGTATGTTTTTCAGGTGGATTCGGCAGCCTGACACATACGCAAACATACTGCAGTCTTAAAAGCCTGGTGAGCTGTTTCTCCCTCGCAACACTTATGACACCTGATGGGTGGTCTTATTCCCACAGCAACCAGTTTGCCGGTTCTCCAGACACCATTTGGGTGTCCTCCACTTCCCTTCTGCCACTAAGTACCGGAGTGAGTGGAGACCCTGACAGGTGAGGTTCACTCCCACGAGACCGCTCCCTCCTCAGTGACAATGGCGGGTCCCAGGCCCCCCATACTCTTGACGGACAGGCTGTAAAGTAGGTGGCATCATTTGTTAGGCTCATAGAACTCAGAAACAGCTTACTGGCTATTACCAGCTTATCATGAAGAATACACCCAGGAACAGCCGAAGGGAACAAAGGCACTGGGCAAAGGATAAGGTGGGTGGGGTGGGGGGGGGCAGAGCTTCGGTGCCCTCTCCAGGAGCACCATTCTCCCACCACCTCTACCTGTTCACCAGCCAGGAAGCTCTCTGGACCTCACTGGCCAGTGTTAGTACATATATGTGATGGATTACATTATTGGCTCCGTCTTCAGCCCCTCTCTCCTCCCTGCAGGTCAGAGGGCTAGGGTTGAACGTTCTTTCTAGTCACAGGACTGGTTCCTCTGCCACTCATCCTCATCCTGAAGCGCTCCAAGGGTCACCTCGATGACGTACACAACTAAGGCAGGGTTGAAAGGTGCTTGTTAGGAATGACAAAAGGTGGTCCTATCACTCCTTTTAGGAAAAGTAAGGGTTTTAGAAGCTCTAAACCAGGACCAAAGACTAAATATATGATAATCACACTTGGGAAGATTTAAATCCTTGGTTATCGAAGCCCTGCCATTATTTCTAATCCTTATATACTAGAGACCAGGAGCACGAGATTTTGTCCACTGCATCGGGGGAGGACGGATAGGGGAGGTCCATCAGCCTGGCCCATGCCCTCTCGCAGTCTGGGAGCCCTTGTCTCTCCCACATCCATGTTTCTCTTTCTCTCTCCCCTTCCCTCCCTCTTGCTCTCTCTGAAAAACAATGTTAAAATATCCTCTTGTGAGGATTAACAAAACAAAACCACAAAGCTCAACTTGGCTCTGAGAGGTCAGAAGTATGAAACCCATTTATTTATGTAGAAATTGTTTCAAGTAAATTGTTAAAAATAATAAAACTATCATTTTAAAATGCATTCTTTATAAAAGAGCATATATGGAAGCAGGGCTGTATCCATAAGCATAGTTCCCATACACTCATCCGATGACGATGTTTTGCTGCAGAAATAGATAACACCAGCCCCAAATATGGAGATCAAAGAGCACATCTCTCCTTGATACTAGCCTTTTTACTTGCATATCTTTTTGGCCACTGTCCTAAGTACTTCCCAGTGGTTGTTTTGGATACAAGACAAAATTCTGAATGAGTGCTACCGCTTAGCTCAATCATGAGATCCGTCATAGATGTCTGAATGACTCTTATCTCCTCTCTAAATAATCCATCATACCAGAGACCACGGCAGAAGACGGAACAGGGGCAGGCAGCTTGGTTTAGCCGGAGGGCTGGCTTCTTGGCCTGATCGCCTCCTGACTCCCGGTTCCTTTCCAACCTTCCACCACTACCGTCACCTCATGTGTGACTTCTACCAGGAACTGACTTCCCGTAGGCCTCCAGTCAGCCTGAGGGAAGTGGTGGGCTCTCGGCTCTCAAATCAGGGCCCGATGAATCTAAGCAGAAACCTGTGAGTGCCAAAAATATCCACCAGAATGAAAAAACCATTTGTATTTGCTTGCCGACTCAAGAAGGGTATTTAAAACAATAGGTAACGTCAAGGTACAAAAATGAAATATATGCTTACATCATTTGAGGTAAAAGTTTGCTCAGTAAGAAACAACTTTCCATGTTTAACCACTATTCTTGTGACCTCTATTTGTATAGATTGCATTTGCGACATAGCTATAGGAAATTTAGAATTTTCACCAGTAGCACATGCATTTTCTTTCCTTTTTTTTTCTTTGCACATAAGTTTTCAATGCATTCAAAATACAGATAGGCCTGAGGTTATCAAATTGAATCATACTTCCAAAGAAGTGGTACTGTGAGTCAGGACCGTTCCGCCAATCACAGCAACCCCATTTCTGGAGGCTTCGTGCCTGGCCAGCCTCCGCGGTAGCCAAGCAGATGTCCCCAGAAGCTGTGGTCAGGCATGGGTGGCGCTGTTTTAACCCTTCCTCCCGGGGTCCACTGCGCTTTGAAACGTGTTGACAAACATTTGCTTCTGTGCCCGTTTAGGGGGAGCTTCTCATGCAGACATTTGGCTCCCAGTGAGTCATCCCAGGCTGGTTCAGACCCAGAAGCTTCCTGCGTGGCTCTCAGTGAATTTTGGGCTCAATAACTGCCTTATTTTTAGCACTGGCTTGAATGAAGATGAAAATAAGGTGATGGAGGGAGAAAGACATTCACATAAATGTAAGAACACCCTCGTTTCTTTGTGAGAGTTTGACAAATGTACCCAGTACCCTAACGACCATTGAAGCTTAGCTTAATGACAGAGCAGGATGGAGATTTGTTTGGCCTTTTTAAAAAACATCTGGATAATTTTACCCGATGATATTACATTTTTCCAGTCATCATGTTTATTGCTAGCTAAGGACATCCCAGAATTCATTAGTACTAACATGAAAATATACTACTACTGTTGTAATTACACTGAGTGGCCAGATTATGATGATCTCTGAACGCATAATAATCTGGCCACTCAGTAGACCCAGGGCATGAATTTATCCATGGCTGGGGTCCAGCCAGCCTGGCCAGGGGGAGGTGACATGGACAGTTGGCCAGCCTGCCTGCTGGTAGAACCTCTGGTTGAGGGGACAATTTGCATATTGGCCTTTTATTATATAGGATATACACTGAGTGGCCAGATTATTGGCCACTCAGTGTATAGTTAATGGACACTTAAAACCATTAACTAAAAGCATCTGGAACACTAAATCACTCTTTTCCATATCAAAACGGAAGAGAATGAGGGTCCTTAGCTAAGATTTTAATAGTCTTTCCTGAGCTACAACTGTGAAACTTTTCTCTGTGCAAATAATGAAGTGACAGTTAGAAAGCATGTAAACTACCAGTGAGAACCTCTGGTTTCCATCCCAAAGGGCAAAATCGGGGAGTTGAAGTGAGACAATACGTATATATCTTTGGGGCAAGATGTCAATGTGATAAAAAGAAACTAAAATTGCTGTGCTCAATAATGCAAATTAGAGTCATTTTAAAAGAGAAATAAGTACCTTGCAAATCATGTGCATATACTATTTATTCCTCTTTCTTGGACTTGAGGAAGGATTGCAAACTCAGGCTTGAGTTGCACTCTATATACTCAGTCATGCTTTGCTTGCATATTGCATATTAAATGCTTAGGAATAATCTTTGTTCTCTCTTGCTTCCGAAAACACTCTTTTCATTTTTATTGAAATGCATACTTCTCTCTGTTTACATTTCATTCTTCCCAATTTTTATTTATTTTAGTTATTTCAAAAATATATTTTATTGCTTTCTTACAGAGAGGAAGGGAGAGAGAGAGTTAGAAACATCAATGAGAGAGAAACATGGATCAGCTGCCTCCTGCATCCCCCTACTGAGGATGTGCCCACATATGCCCACAAACAAGGTACATGCCCTTGACCAGAATCGAACCTGGGACCCTTCAGTCCACAGGTTGGCGCTCTATCCACTGAGCCAAACCGGTTAGGGCCTTCCCAATTTTTATATGGACTTGGATATAAAAACGTATCCTTCTCTTCTTAACTTGAAGAGAAATGGTGCTGTTTATACACGAATGAATGGCAGCTGTCACTTTGCCTCAGTGTGAAAGAGATAATTGGGAGTGGTGAGAACTATAATAAAATAAAAAAGCACATACCCCATCTAAATGGATGATAACAGCCAGATCTTTCCATTTTTAAAGAGAAAACCTGAAAATATTTAAATATTTCATGTCTAACGTAATGCTTTAAAAAACAAACAATTCCATTCTAGGAGGCCCAAAACTCCAATAATTACCACTGGAAAATGTGGAAGATTAACTCTGTACTTCAGATAGAAAGTGCTGAGAATGTTGGAGAGATGCTTCTCACGATCTGCCTTTCACCTCTCAGCTGACCCCCAAAACATACACTGTTCATTTCTGGTCTTCTTGTAGAAACCTCTCCCTAATTTGCTCCGGAGTTACTGCTTCACACTTGAATTCATACTTGCTGGAGAGATAGAGAAATCTTAGAGAAAATTCTAACAAGAATAATAGCAAACTTATAATGAGAGGCACTATTTATTCTTGCACTCTACAAATATTTACTGAATGTCTGCTACATGATAGAACAATCAAGTTTCTGTGATATGATAGTCACTATATAGACATTAGAAATAAGTTGGTATTAGAAAAAGACAGAAATTCCTGTCCTTATAGAAACTATATTTATTTGTGTAACAGATAATAAATGAAATAAATAAGTTTACTATACAGCGGCACCTCGAGATATGAGTTTAATTCATTCCATAACCTTGAGGCATGGGAAACTATGAGACGCTTGAGTCGCGGTAAACTGGTGGGTTGTGTGCAGCCGGCCGATCCATGCGATGACTCCTATCTCAAATGTTGCTCGTATTTCAAAGCAAAAATCGCTTGCTCGATGGCTCGTATCTCAAAAATCTCGTATGTTAGGGCACTCGTATCTTGAAGTATGACTGTATGTTGAATTAGATGGTGATAAATGCTATGGAGAAAACTAGAGGAGAAAAGGATAATTTTTCAGGTTCTCCAATATGTAATTGGAATGGATCTACTTGGTAACTTGGATAAAAGCTATATTAGTGGGGAATTCTTGAAACTAATTTTCTCCCTCTCTAAAATACATATTACATCCTGGGGGAAATTGCAGAGATTAGGGCTTCCTTAAGAATGCAAGTCAGGGAGAAACCGAGATGGCGGCATAGGTAAACACCTGAACTGCTGCCTCACACAACAATTTCAAAACTACAACTAAAAGGCAAAATGGACATTATCCAGAACCACAGGAAAGCTGGCTGAGTGGAATTTCTACAGCTAGAAGGAAAGAGGAAAGCACACTGACACTCAGAGGAGCTGCAGGAGGCAGAGGTACGGAGATGCGTGCTCGGTGAGGACTGGCAATTGAGTGCCTGGCTGGCTTTCTCAGCGGGAGGGAGACAAAAGCTCCCAACTGTGCTGAACCCCAGTTCCGGGTGAGACTCTGGGAACCCAGACTCATACAGGGTGAAACTGGACTGTCAGGAAAGGGAAAAGCACACTGAGATTCAGAGGAGCTGCGGATGACAGAGGTACCCAGGCACACGGAGAGGGCAGGAAACTGAATGTGCAGCTGGTTTTCTCAAGTGAGAAGGAGACAAAAGCTTCTGACTGCCCTGAACTCCAGTTCTGGGCGAGACTCTGGGGACCCAGACTCATACGGGGAGAAACTGGACTGTCTGGCAGTGGACAGAACTCGAGGGCGGCTTTCTCTCAGAGGTGCTGGCAGCGATTACCACAGGACACTGAGACCCAGGAGCCTATTAGGGCAGGGCTGATGGGAAACCAATGCTGTCTGCTCCACTCTGAGACTGTGCGCCATCCAAGCTGAAGTGTGTGTGTGTTTGTGTGTGTGTGTGTAAAGATCCACATGCATAGTCTTCATAGAGGCTTTATTTGTAACAACCTAAAACTGGAAACAACTCAAATGTCCAAAAAAGGAAGTTAATAAATTTTGTATGTCAGTCCAGCGGAATACTAGGCAGCAGTGAAAGTAAATGAGCTCTAAGGTTCACTCAGCAACATCTGCGAATCTCCAGTTACGCTCAGTAAAAGTAGCCAGACCAAAAAAAGGAGAACACACTGTATGACTCTATACATCTAAAATCCTGCCATATGTAAATGAGCCTGTAGTGACAGAAAGCAGATTAGTGGTTGCCTGGTGACATGGTGGTGGGTAGGAGAGAAAGAAGGAGGAATTACAAAGAGACGTAAGGAATCTTTTGGGAATGTGCTCATTAATTTACCAAACTTTACACTTTAAATATGTACAGTTTATTATATGTCATCATACTTCAACTGAGCTGTCAAAAGAAAAAAGATTCAATCTCATGTCTAATACCTGCCCCTTGGATCAAAGACCATATCCTGGGGATTCTGTTTTCACTGTAACGGATAAGACAGTCACCTGAGATAAGCCAGCTTACATTACCTGGAGGTCAGGTCAGTGTGGCAGGTCGTTGCAAGTTTTAAGTTAGGAGATACAGGGGCGGTATTCACTCATTCATTCATTAAAAAAAAGTGTGTGAAATCTGTGTGATGCCACGTTTTATGCTAAGATCTGGAGATACAGCATTGAATCAGATATGAATCCTGCCATTAGGGAAGTCAAGGTCATAAAGTAGGTAAACGGAGCTTCTTATGTCTGAGACAACCCAGAAGCATGTGAAGGTCTGATAGGATGAGCTATGAGTGTGGAAGGGTCAGACCCAGATCAGGAAGAACTGGGGTTGAGTCCTGAGCTGCACTGATCTCGGATGTATCTCAGAGGATCCAGGTTCTAGCCCTTTGACATCCAAACTGAAGCCACTCAGCGAGGGTTGTGGGCAGGTAGATTCCCTGACCAAGGGTGGGTACGGTAAGTAGTTCCAAATGTGTCTGTACAGCGGGTCAAAGCATGAAAAGAAGCATGTATGGAAATGGTCCGCTTGAAGAACACGGAGTGGAGAGTCTGCGGTGGAGATGAGATAAAAACAATGCACTAGGGACAGTTTTCAGGGGCTGGACTTCAATTGGAATTCGAGGGGCTCTTCAAACCCCGTTTGCACAAGTGGAGCTCAGCGGGGTGCCGGACAGGGATTGGCATGGATGGGGAGAGGAGAAGAGTCTTCCGTGGTGGAGTGAGGGATGGAGCGAGGCTCAGGATGGGTGGGAATCCACCCAAGAGGATTCACAGCCAATTAGAGGAATGTACTTAAAACAGGGCCACTGTACGCCCCAGTGGCAGGGCAAAGAGCCAGTCCTTTCTCAGCAGCAGGGACACAGGACCTGAGAGAAATGGAAATCCTTTTGACGAGGAGCCCCGGAAAAGCAGGTGTTCCGGTCAGGGTAGAAATGGGTGCCTCTGGGTGCTGATGGGAGATGCTCACAGAACTGTGAGCAAACAGTGGACTGACATTTTAGGCCACTGGATGGTGAGGGAGTTTGCTCTGAGGCAAAAGTGAACATCTACATTCTACTGAGCATCCCTTTGAGTCCATCCCAAGGAGCTGTGTGCCGAGACCCCCTGTGTGTCACTGACCAGCTCTGTGGATCTGCCAGGGGAGGTCAGTGGCGCCGAAGGGCTGGGGGAGGATGGCATGAGATGGAGACAGTGTGACATGAGGAGAGGATGACATGAGATGGAGACAGTGTGACATGAGGAGAGGATGACTTGGGAGAGCCAGTGTGACATGAGGGCAGGGGTCAGTGTGACACGGGAGGGCTCAGTGTGTGGGATGTGGGGTCCTGTCGCTCACAGAGGAGGGAGTTGGGTTTTCAGTTGAGGCTGGCACAGGTCAGAGCGGTGGGCCGGCTGCTCTAAGTGAGGACAGGTGAGTAAGCCAGCGGGGACCCGGGCCCTGGGTTATTACCGGAGTCAGTGGACCCAGGCAGGCAGGATCAGCCAGCGGAGAGTTCTCCTTGCTAATAAAGGAGAGCCACGCTCTTGGCTTATGGCACATCCCCCTGTGGGAGGGACCGGAACTCTGACCTTGGAGGAATTTCCCAGATTGCCATGGAAGCAGCAGATAGGGATTGGCTGTTTCTCCTCCCTCCCATGCTGCTCCTCACTTGTTGAGCCCACCTTGCCACCTGGAGCCTCGCCTTCCCTCCTTGTAATTTCTCCCCTTGCCAAGCCTCCCGTGGTCAGGCCGGTTAAGCGGGTCCCTCCCTTCCCAGGTCTTCTCCCTGGAAGAGGTATGGAGGCAGCAGATAGGAACCGCCTCTTTCTAGTCTTCACCTTTCTGACAGTGACAGGTGAGTGCAGGCTCCTACTTTGGCGTAAAATCCTGAAAAGGCCGTAGAGAAGAAACCTGGAGGACACGGGTCTGGATCTGGGGTGGAGAGGTCATCCGTTAGGAAGAAAAAGAACCCAGGACCCCAGTGATGGCAGTTTCCGGAACACTCAGGGGTGTCTCCAGCCCGCTGACTTTCCTCTGGCTCCCCGGGTCCTGGGGTGCAAAAGAAGATCTGAACTGAGATGATATTTTATACTATGGATGGTGGGTGTTAGCAGAAGAGTGTGATTTTGCTGTATAGCTAAGAAGGAAGCTTGAAGAAAAGAGAAGAATCAAGGAGGAAGGAATAAAGGAATCAAGGGAGGGAGGGAGGAAAGGAAGGAAAAAAGAAAGGAGGGAGGAAGGAAAGAAAGGAGGGAAGGATGGAGGGAGGGAGGAAGGGAAAAGGGAGGATGGAAGCTAATACAGCAGGAACTGAAAGAGAAAATTAACAGAAGGATTTTGAAGAGGATTAGTAATACCTTAAGCATCAATAACACTGAGAGTTTCAAAGCACATCCACATAAAATGTCTCAGATCTGTCCTCTGCAATGCCTGTCTGTCTCTAATATTCTCTCTCCTTTCTCCAATCTGGCAGCAGTAACAGCAACAAACGTAACACCAATGCCCGCACAAAAAAAGTTAGCTCAGCAATTCAATCAGCTGAGCATCAAGCCGGCACCAACCTTCTTTGTTTTCCTGAAGTCAGAGCATGACTTTTGTTTGGGGACCCTGATCCACTATCAGTGGGCCCTCACTGCAGCCCACTGCTTCTTGCCGTGAGTGATGGGGGCCCCCTTAGTCTCTGGGATTGCTCAGGGGTACCGAGTTCAGCCTTTAAGAGACGGGCACAGGGGACTCTCCAACCTGAGAAGCGGTTGGAAGGAGCAGGAAGTAGATCCATGGGGTTGAGTTAGATTCTTGAATGGGATGATGTAGACAGAGGCTATTGGGGAAGCCAAGGACCAAGGGATGACCCAGCAGGGAGTAAAAGCCCACATACAGTGTGGTACACACCAAAGAATGATGGGGCTGTCATGGCAATTTCTCATTTTCCAGACAAGGGGTCAGGGGTCATGGCAAGTGATGGAACTCATGCCAAGCCACACAGCAAGGTAGAGGGAACTAGGATGAAGAGGAGCAGTGGAATAACGTCTCCTCTCTCTCCTCGTTTCTCATGGCCTGTTCCAGATTTGTTGAGATAGACATTGCTGCTTCAAGTGATGAGGGTTTCTTAAAAGTAGGGAGGAACTTAGGAGCCATGCTTACTGTCCAACACCCCAATTTCACCCGGGATTCTTCTGAGCATGACCTCATGCTTGTCAAGCTGACACAGCCCCTAGAGCCCAATGACGAGGTGAAGCTGGCCGCTCTGCCCAACACCACGGGGGACAGGAGAGAGGACACATGCACTGTTTCTGGCTGGGGGTGGACATGGAAGAATTTCGGTGAGTGACCCTCAAGACAGACCTTTAGTGTTCCTTGAGGAAGCAGTCAATGAGGATTAACATATAACTGTTCTTATAGACTAAAGGCCTGGTGCACGAATTCGGGTACCAGTGGGATCCCTGGGCCTGGCCTGCAGGATCAGGCCGAAACCGACTCTCTGACATTGTCCCAGATTGCGAGAGGGTGCAGGCCAAGCTGAGTAACCCCACTGGTGCACAATCGGGGCAGGGAGGGACATGGGAGGTTGGCCAGCCAGGGAGGGACTGTAGGAGGGTTCCAGGGTGTGTCTGGCCCATCTCGCTCAGTCCCTATCTGCCAGACCCCAGCAGCAAGCTAACCTACTGGTTGGAGTGTCTACCCCCTGGTGGTCAATGTACATCATAGCAAGTGGTTGAGTTGCCTTAACATATCATTAGCATATTATGCTTTGATTGGTTGAATGCCAGACCGGTCAATAGACACTTAGCATATTAGGTTTTTATTATATAGGATCCTGAGAGCTGGATGGAGCCTGAGAACTCCATCATAACCTCTAATTTTATTAATGTGGGAATTGAGGCCCAAATAACCCACAATATACTCAAGGTTAGCGTGGCTGTTTATGGCTAGAGGTCTCTGGAATCCAGTGTTCTTGCCTCTATACATTGAGCCAAACTGGCTATGGCTCTGGTTCCTTTTCATTTTGGCTTTTTCTTTCATTGAATAATGGAGCAGTCAATAACAAAAGAGGGAAGAGAGGAGAGAAGAAAAGGAGATGAATATGTGAAGGATCAAAGAGAAACACAATCTTTCTTTCTCTCTCTCTTTCTCTCTCTCTCCCCTCCCCCCTTGTCTGCGCACGCACACGCTTGTGCTCAGAGACAGATCCAGATATCGAGGTAAACCAGACTGTGTTTTGGTTCTCTAATGAAAACTGCCAAGAGTCCCCGATCAGGAAATTCCCCGTCAGAATCACAGAGAACATGTTCTGTGCGGGGTCCTCTCTGGAGAGCACGCACTCCTGTAAGGTAACTCTTCCCCCTCTGGGACACTGTTTGGGATCCGTGTGTCTCCTTCGTTTTGGCTACTCCACCTGACCCATCTCTCCTTTGTCTATTAGGAAATAGACGCTGCCCCAATCCTGTGCCAAAACCAGCTCCAAGGGATCCTCTCCTGGGCAGAGGGGTGCATCCTGAGAGGTGATGTTGGCTACTACACCAAGGTTTCCCACTACACAGACTGGATTCGCAGGGTCATCCGTTCCAACTGAGCGCTCTGTGGTCCCTCTCCCAGCGGCCTTGGGACTTGGTCGACCATCTTTGATCCTTCCTTTCCCTCTAAGTGCAGAACAAGATGGGATTTTGGCTGCAAAAAGTTTTCTGTCCCTTCTGTTCTCTTGACTTCTCTTGTTCTTTCTCAGTCCCAGCTTGAATGATTATCAAAGCACTTGAGCTGGATAATATTCTCATAAACAGGATAACTTTTCACTACTCCCTCCCTCTCCTCCAACTTTCTACTTACCTGCCGCGGTTTCCCCACCCACCGCCCTCCAGAGGACATACAGGCCTCAGGAATGTGACAGCGAGATTGTGGGCACCTCTGTGGTGCCTCCTTTTGTCTGACATCATCAGTGTTTAGTCAGGGTTCTGTCCCTCTCACTCCATCGTATCTAGTAAGGCTGCAGTAAATGCCGGGATGTTAAATAGCTGTTAGCAATGTAATTATTAAAAATAGAGGGTATAATTTTAAGAAAGCAACAAGTATAAGGGTTTCAAAGAAGTTAAGAGTTGAGGGAATGGGGAGAGGAGTTAAACCTGGAAAGGAGGGGATGATCTGAGAGGTCTTTCTAAATGCTAAGCACAGAAAAATCTAAGGTGGCTGGAATAAGATTACTAGAAAAATAACAGGGAAATACTGAAACGTATCCTATCTAATAAAGACGGAATATACAAATTGACCATCACTCTGTGACAAAGAAGGAGCGCCTATAGCCAATAAGGAGGGCATATGCAAATTGACATGACATATATAGTGGCGCTCTATCCACTGAGCCAAACCAGTTAGGGCATCCTGGACTTTATTTTTATTTTATTTTTTGTCTCTGCCTACTGGTGTCCCAGGTTGCAAACTTTTCTTTCACTCAGGCCTGGATATACAGTAGCTCCTCCCCACCCCCATCGACACTTTCTGCAATTTCAGTTACTTGTAAGACAACCATGGCCCTAAAATATTAAATGGAAAATTCCAGAAAGAATTCATAAATTTTAAATTACGTGTCATTCTGAGTATTGTAATGAAATTTTCTGTCATCGTGTCCCATTCTAGCTGGAACATGAATCACCCCTCTATCCAGTGTATCCTTGCTGTATATGCTACCTGCCATTTAGTACCTTTTTAGGTTATTAGGTTGTTTGTGATGGTATCATAGTGCTTGTGTTCAAGTAACCCTTATTTTATTGTGATAACTAGAGGCCTGGTGCATGAAATTCATGCACGGGTAGGGTCCCTAGGCCTGGCCAGCGATCAGGACCCATCTGGGCCTTTCTTCACCTGGCTGCTGGCTGCCGGCTGTTGCCTTTCTTCCCTTTTCACCGCCCCCTGGTGGTCAGTGCACATCATAGCAAGCGGTCGAACTCCTGAGGGGATAATTTGCACATTAGCCTTTTATTATATAGGATTTTATTTCATTATTAGTGTTGGTAATCTCTTACTGTGCTTAACATATAGCTGAAAGTTGACCATAGGTATGTGTTATAGGAAAGAACATAGTATATGTAGGTGTTGGTACTATCCCTGGTTCCAGGTATCCCTGGGGGTCTTGGGACGTATCTCCTGTGGATAAGGGGAACTACAGTAGAGAGGTCAAGAAAAACACCCAGGAAACCCACTGCCGGGTCACTCCTCAGTCCCAAGTTTTCTAACTGCTTCTCCTTTCTTTTTGCCACTTTTCAAGTCTTCTGGTGAATGACTTGTATGTTTTGTTATTTGTCATTGTCATTGCTGTTAGCAGGAGGCATAGCATGGGATGCACTGGAATAAAAGCTGGTCACACTGCAGTTCCATTAGATTCTAGGAAGAAGGAAGGCAGTGAGGTTAACAGGAAAGACACTGAACTGGAAGTCAGAAAACCTGGGTTTCGTCCCAATTCTATCACTGACCTGTGCAGTGGTGTGTGTGAACCGCAGAAGAATGAGAAGTGAATATTAGAACTTCCATTTATTTTAACTCACCCTTTAAAAATGTGTCTGTTTTGGTGTATGTTTTACAATGTACACAACAGTTCATATATATATATATATACATATATATATTTATATATGTATATATATATATATATATGTAAAGAATACATGTATAAATAAATAAGCATACATTGGTGGTGCATGCTCAGAAATGTATAGCCTTAGTGACAACACCACATGTGCGTCTCTTCATACCTCAGCTTTTTGCAGCTCCTCTGAGTCTCCGTGAGCCCCTCTCTCCCCTTCTAGTTGTAGAATTTCCACTAAGCCAGCTTTCCTGTGGTTCTGGATGGTGTCCGTTCTGTCTTTTAGTTGTAGTTTTGAAGTGGTTGTGTGAGGCAGCAAGTTCAGGTGTTTACCTATGCCGCCATCTTGGTTTCTCTCTCTCTATTCATGTACTTTAAAAATAACCATAATGGCACCCTCTGTCTAAATACAGTGCACAATCAGAAATATTGCAGGCTCCAGGACAAAATCTCTAGTGAGTTAAGTTTGGAGTCTTCTTGTACCATCAGAAAAATATTAAATTCTCCTTGTTTGTTTGTTTTTGGACTTTGAGAGATAATTTCATAGTACTGCTTTAAATCCTTTTCTCAGGAAATCATCAATATATTGTATTTGTTCAGATAACTTGTTTTAAAAAATATATTGCATTAAACTGAATCACAGTATTCCCTTCTAGTCTCATGCACTTGGTCTGAGGCGCTGCTCTATTTTTCTATAGAAAACTAATTTTTCTGAAATAAATTAGTATTATTTCATTGACAGCTTTTCCCCCTGCGGGCTTTGTGTAGTACACATATTTCTATGCCCTGCATCTGTGCTCCTGATTTTCATTCCTCCATCACACCATCCCCACAGTGAGGAAAGAGGTGGAACACGTGTGACAGAACTGTGGAAAGGGCAGGTGAGTGGCTGTGTGTGTAGGTGTGGAGAGGGCAGGTGAGCGGCTGTGTGTGTTGGTGTGCAGAGGGCAGGTGAGCGGCTATGTGTGTTGGTGTGCAGAGGGCAGGTGAGCGGCTGAGTGTGTAGGTGTGGAGAGAGCAGGTGGGTGGCTGAGTGTGTAGGTGTGAACGTGGGACCTGTGCTTTAGGCTGTATCTGTTGGTGTGTGGGAACACAGGTTCAAAGAGAAAGGAAGTGTGTTAGAATTCTATGGCTGCTCAAAACTATAATGCCTTTAATTTTTTAAATTATAACTCTGATTTTCAGTTTTTGAGTCTGTGGATTCTGTTACAGAACTCAAATGAACATAAATCAGATCTCCAATGGAATACATGACATTTTAGATGAGAATCATCTGTCATCCTTAAAATTTAACTTGACTTTTTACTACTCCATGTTACCAGTCTCTGATATGTTTATATTCAAATTATTTATATCCCTTTTCTCACATATTGGAACTAAAAATATTCAAAATACTATCTATCACACACACACACACACACACACACACACACACACACAGAACCCAACATACTATCTTGTGACAGAGTTTTTTGTTTTTGTTTTGTTTTTAAGAAAAAAATGACTGGAAGTTTGTACTTCTTAATCCCTTTTCCCTTTTCTGCAAAAACCCCCACTTCCTGCTGGCAACCATCAGTTTGTCTCTGTAACTCAGTTTGTTTCTGTTTCATTTTGTTTGTTCATTGTTTTGTTTTTAACTCCACATATAAGTAAATTCACACAGTATTTGTCTTTTCCCTTAAGCTTACTTTAACATAATACCCTGCAGGTCCATCTGTATAACTGTTGCAAATGGCAAGATTTCATAATTTTTTATGATTAATATTCCATTCTTTAGATGTACCATCTCTTCTTTATTCACTCATCGATCGACGGACACCAGGTTGCTTCCATATCTTGGCTATTGTAATCAATGCTTCCAATGAACATAGGAGTACATATATCTTTTTAAATTATTGTTTTTGTTTTCTTTGGATAAATACTCAGAAGTGGAATTGCTGAGTCATATGGTAGTTCTGTTTTTAAGTTTGGGGAAATCTTCATACTGTTTTCCATATGACTGTGCTAATTTACAATCCCATCTGCAGTTCACAAAGGTTCCCTTTTGTCCACATCCTTGTCAACACTTGTCATTGGTTGTTTTTTTTTTATTTTATAATAGCCATTCTAACAGTGTGAGATGATATGGTAGTTTTGATTTGCAACTCCCTGATGATTAGTGATGTTGAGCATTTTTTCATGTGTCTGTGGTCATGTGTGTATCTTCTTTGGAGAAATGTCTACTTAGGTCTTCTGCCCATTTTTTAATTGGATTGTTTGTTTCTTTTAGTGGTTTTCTTTTTATGTGGAGTTGTAGGTGTTTTTTTTTTATATATATTCTGGACATTAACTCTTGTCAAATATATCATTTATAAATATCTCTTCCCATTTAGTAGGTTGCTTTTTGTCTTGTTGATGGGTGCCTTTGCTGTGCAAAAACCTTATAGTGTGATGTAGTCCCATTGTTTATTTTTGCTTTTTGCCTCCTTTTCCATAGGAAAAGATCCAAAAAGATATTGCTAAAAGACATGTCAAAGAATTTACTGCCTATGCTTTCTTCTAAGAGTCCCATGGTTTCAGATCCTGCATTTAAATCTTTAATCTATTTTTAGTTTATTTTTGTATGTGGTATAAGACAATGGTCTAATTTTATTTTTTTTGCATGCATTTCTCCAGTTTTCCCAACACCACTTATTGAAGAAACTGTCTTTTCCCCATTGCACATTCTTACCTCCTTTGTTGTTGATTAATTGACCATATAAGCATGCGTTTATTTCTGGGTTTTCTATTCTGCTCCATTGACCTATGTGTCTGTTTTCGTTTCAGTACCATACTTTTGGTTACTATAGATTTGTGGTGTAGTTTGAAATCAGGAGAATGATATCTATAGATTTTTCTTCTTCCTCAAGGTTTCTTTGGATATTTGGGATCTTTTGTGATTCCATGTAAATTTTAGGATTTGTTCTACTTCTGTGAAAACTGCCAATGGCATAGGAATTGCACTGAATCTAGAATGTTTTGGGCAGTGTGAACATTTAAATAACATTTATTCTTCTAACCCATGGACACAGTATATCCTTCTCTTCATTTGTGTATTCTCTAATTTCTGTCATCGGGGTCTTACAGTTTTCAAAGTACAGTTTTTTATCTCCTTGGTTAAATTTACTTCAAGGTATTTTATTATTTTTGATGCAATTGTAAATGTGATTGTTTTATTAATTTATCTTTCCTGATACTTTGTTATTTGTTCATAGAAATGCAACAGATTTGAGTATTTATTTTGTAATCTGCAACTTTATTGGACTTAATTTTTAGATGTTATTAATTATTAAACATGTTGTTATACAAAATGGATTAATGAAAAAAAATCAAGAAGAAAGTTTAAAAATATTGTAAGACAAATGAAAATGGAAACAAAATTATTCCATATCCTTGGGACACAGCTAAAGTAGTTCTAAGACAGAAATTCATAGAGATACGGAGGCTACCTCAAGAAACAAGTAAAATCTCAATATAAATTCACACCTATAGGAACTATAAAAAGACAAACAAAATCCTAAATTAGTGGAAAGAAGGAAATAAAAAGATCAGAGCAGAAATAAATGAACTAAAGATTCAAAAATAATAGAAAAGAAACAAAATGATCTGTAAAACTAAGAGCTGATTATTTGAAAAAAAGAAACAAAATAGTTAAACTTTTAGCCAGGCTCATAAAAAGTAAATAAAAAAATAAAATCATAAATGAAAGAGTAGAAATGACAGTCAACATCACGGAAATACAAAGGATTTTAAGAGAGCGCTAGAACATTATAGGCCAACAAATTGGACAAACTAGAAGAAATGGATGAATTTCTAGAAACATATAATATTACAAGACAATCGGGAAGAAACAGAAAATTTTATCAGACTGATTACTAGAAATGAGATTGAATCAGTAATCAAAAGACTTCACAGGTGAATTTTACCAATCTTTTAAGGAAAAAACAATAACTGTCCTTCTCAAACTATTCAAGAAAGTTTAAATGAAGGGAAAGCTTCCAAACTAATTGTGAGTCCAGCATTACCTTGATACCAAAACAAAAGACTATTAAAAAAAATTATAAACCAATATCCCTAATGAACATAGATGTAAAAATTCCCAATAAAATATTAGCAAGCCAAATTCATCTATACATTAAAAAGATTATGCATCATATTTAAGTGGCATTTATTCTGGGAATGCAAGGGTAGTTTGATATCTGCAATCAGTCTACATAATACACAACATAAACAAATTGAAGGACAAAATTCATATGATTATATCAGTAGATAAAAAAACCCACAATTTGACAAAATCCAACATCCATTTATGATAGAAACTTGCAGCAAAATGGGTATAGAAGGAACATACTTCAACATAATAAAGGTCAAATATGAGAAGCCCACAGCTAACATCATACTCAGTGGTAAAAAGCTAGAAGCTTTTTCTCTAATATTGGGAACAAGACACAATGCCCACTCTAATAACTCTTATTCAGCAAAGTACTGGAAGTCCCAGGCACAGCAATCAGATAAAAAAGAAAAAGAAAAGGTATTCAAATTATAAAGAAGTAAAATTTCACTATTTACAGATGACACCATGCTGTATATAGAAAACCCTAAGGATTCTACCAAAAAATATTAGAACTAATAAATTAATTCAATAACAGGCTTTTTAATAAACCTGGATTTTGATGCTATACTTTTCAGAAAGACTGATTTTGTAAGCATAGTTGTTTTCTTTTGTGTGTTGTGTTTCACAAAAATGCCATGCATCGAGGGTAATTGTTTAATAGTCAGTGTTCTTGGGTTCTACTGTTTAGCCTTGACAGTAACTTGGCACATAATCCTGAGCAAATAATCTTGTGATCCAAATCTCAGACCTCTTTACTAAACTTAGATCATCTCCAAGGTCCTTTCAAGGGCCATAACGCCTTAAAAGAGACATGATTTATAAATCACAAATATTACCATTGTGAGTAATAGGAAAGAACATGAAATGCTTTTGAAGCCTTACCCAGTTATTTAATCTTAGTTTGGATAATAGATTTATGCTTGAAGTTATTCATAAGTCTTACCCTTCTTGTCTCAATTGGCGACAGACTTAGAGAACCAGAGATACCGTATGATTATGATGCAAGAAATTTTGCAAACAAAAGGGCTTTGTTTTGGTCATTGCTAGATCTGGGGTTCCCAAAACAATGGGTTTACATTTTTCTAAGTGAAGAAACAAGAAAGTGCCAAAATGGAGGGATTTATAAAGCCCAACAGGAAAACAGAGTGAAGGACAATAATTGAGTCTGTAGGGGTGAACTGGGGTTTGCCGAGCAGAAAAGGAGGAAAAGATACTCCAGGCAAAGCCAAGTGTGTGGTGGCGGAACTGTGAGTCGTTTTCAATATCCATCTCTCCTTCCCCAGGAAAGGAATTCCTAGGCCCCTGACCGCTGGGATGGAGATGACATTTCCCACCTCCCTGTGGCTGAGTCAGCTGCGTAGGGCTCAGCCCATAGGGTTAGCGATTGCTTTGAGGCCGTGTCCTTACATGGAAGAGGGTGAGCTTTTCTCCATTTCCTCCTTCTGATTGGCGGGATACAGAGAGGATGGATATGGTGGCTTGGACTGTGTTAGTTCAGCCAGTCTGACCACTTTGCCGGAATTCCCTTTCCTGTGTGCTTCCATGGAGGGCCGGCCACAGCAGGTCGGTGAGGAGATCTAGAGCCTCAGCATTTTCTGGTTCTCATGCCTGTTGCTGATCTGAGGATGTTCCTCTTTGGTTTGAGGCAACAGCTGCCCCATCTCCCCTGGATTTTCCTCCAGCGTCTTCCTCCTGAGTCCAGCCTGAGTATTAAGCTCCAGGACAGAGGTTCTCAACCTGTGGGCCGTGACTTGTTTTCTGATGGTCTCAGGCTCTACAGCAGCGACCCACAGGCTGAGAACCACTAGCAGGGTCGCCTAAGACCCTCAGAAAACACAGATATTTACATGACGATTCACCACCACACGAGGAACGGTATTAAGTGGTCGCAGCATTAGAAAGATTGAGAACCACTGCTCCAGGACAAGGAGCCACAGCTTCTGCAGATGCTCACACCGCCAGCCGCAGAGGCAGGAAACACCGGCAGGGGTTTCTGTCTGTATTCACGGGCTCACACCTCATGCTGGTGGGTTTCGGCTGGTTCTTGACCTCCAGCATCCCTTCCCGACTCCTCCTGCCTGGCGGACTTCACAGGTTCAGAGGGGAAGAGGACAGTCTTGCAGAGAGCGCTCCCACCATCACCAGCTCCTGCAGTGCAGGCAGATGAAATCCTGGTACACAGAGAGCCGTCCTAGCGGTTCTTCCCTGATTAAACCCTGTGCAGAGAGCGGAGAGCCGCCAAAACAAATGCCTGACAACGTGCGATGACCTGGGACCAGGCAGCGGGTGGAGGCCAGAAGGATTCTGAGAAGCATGTTAGAGAAAACTGGTTTCTCCGAGCAGACTGAGTGGAAATCTGCCCCTGAGGATGCTGGTGGGAAGGACTCCAAAGGAAGGAACGCAGGAGGGAGGTTCCCGTGATGCAGGGGCAGGACTCTTGGAGCACTGGAGTCTTCAGTCTGGGGAGAGCGGGCCCCTGGGAAAGCAGGCCTAACCGCCGTGGTGTGCTAGCCGAGCTTTCCACACACACTGTTGAAGGTCCAGCCCGCGTGTAGCGAGGGGTGAAAAGGAAAAGGATGAACTGAGAAGACGGTGAAACGGATGATTTTGAAAACGGGCAGCCTCTTCAGCACCTCCTACATATGCCCTTGGAGTGGAAATGTGCCTGGACCATCCGGCTTGCCCAGTGGCAGGGTCGGGTGATGACAGTTGAATTAACCCGGCGAACTCAGAGCTGAGCCATCGTAAGGAGCTCAAGAACGGACAGGTCCATAGTGAGGCCACTCCTCTTCCTTCCTCCTGTCTTTCACCACCCAAACCCACATGGCACATAAAATGCAAAAAAAGAAAAAGAAAAAGAAAATGCTCTTAATGCCTAGGTCCACCAGAAAAATTACCATTGGCCTTTGGGAACTTTTAATCCTTTAAAGAAGTCTTTGGTCATGTCGTATCCAGTAGTAACTGCTGGCTTTCTGAGCTGGTGTCGGATAGATTGGGACTGATAGAAATACAGAGAGGGTATGTAATAGGCACATGTGATGTGTGCAAATTTAGCGACACGTGAGAGAGGGAGAGAGAACAGTCTGCACAGTGAGCATGGTCTGCTCTCCATTCTGTCCCACATCCTTAAGCACTGGGGTGACGGTGATGCTGGAAACGGCTTTCACGCCATCCTTACCCAGAGATCCTCACCTCCGTCCTCAGGAGATGGTCGCGGAGCTCTAACCATCCGGTCTGCGTACTCTCCAGCCAGGAACAAGCGAAAGAGGCTTCTCCAAACTGATTGTGCCTTGTTCCCCAAAAGGTGCCCTCTTGTACGCTCCTCTGCCGACTTCTCATTGCTTGAACGGGATCACAGCACCCTAGTTTATGGGAAATTAAGGGGGTTTGACGTTTTTCTTAAAAAGCTGGGAGCATTGCTACCCCAATGAAACCAAGGTTCTGGCAGTGATAGTGAGTAAAAAGCAGTC